>JAHPZR010012105.1:22500-27500 GCA_019787425.1 Platygyra sinensis
CATACTCGCCAGAACAAAACTTTAGAGGCTTACGTGCCGCTACCGTAAAACCACATAGGGGAGTCTGTGTTGGCCTGTCTATGACGTTTTCAAAAAGCAATATTTGTCTGAAAAAAAATTCGTGCAGAGGGTTTCACCTGAAAAAACAATTCCTGCACAAGCCGTGAGCGAAAAAAAAAATTCGTGCAAGCTGAAAATTCCCCTCCCCCCCCCCCCCATCACTTTTCTAATGGTCCGTCCCTTAATTGAGTATGAAATAGGAGTTTTGTAGAATAGAATACTCATTTCGATGTCATTTTCTCCCGAGGGGGAGGGGGGTGCTCCCTAATTTGGGCTATATGGGTATGTGCCGCGGAATAGGGTATGATTTTTGAAGTTCTCGGTCCTTATATCGGGTATCTTTTTTCACCCTTCTCATCTCTGTTACTGGTGTGGTCCTTAGATAGGGTAGGTAGATTATATTATCTAATAGAAGATTGTGAAAACGCGCCCCTAAACGAATGTTTGGGTATTAAAAAGGGTATCAGTTTTCGCTTTCTTAATCCTTAAATAGGGTTAGGGTTCAAGAACCTTCGTAGCACACCCCTATCCCGGATATTTTGTATTCAGAAGTTGCCTTGATCTGTCAAGTTACAGTATTTGAATTAACCGTTTTCTTGAGATATCATAGTAGCTACAACAGTCGTCTGTCGTCGTCCTAGAACTCAGGTTTATTGATCGAAATATCTTACCTCAAAGAATAATTCCCTCCAACTTGAAAATAACTTATTCTCGAACTCGGACATTAATTTAATTTTTTTAATTCAAAGCGTCAAAGGCACTGCAGTAATGTTTATTACTGCTGACGGCTCTCAGCCGCATTGAGAACTGAAGCATCGTTTAGTTTGGAGGGAGAATTTGTCTTTGATGCGTAGAAAAGCCTAGAGGAATAATCATGGAGTGGCGCTTTAAGACTCTACAAAACATAAAAGAGAGAACACTCAAGAAGTCGACTTTCTTTTGAAAGTCTACAACCCTGTCAGTGATTATTGAAACGAAGCAGACGTGTCTTTGAAAATGGCTGAGCCCTACCAACCACTGATCGATGACCGATACGAATTTTGGCAAATATTCGTACTGTGTGTGGAATACCCTTATTTCAAGGAGGTCATCTCTAGTCTGTAGCTTTTGGCGTTAGGAGGATTTACTCTCTGCGTTGCTAGCAGGCTGATAACAATTACTTTTCTAATGTTTGGTCGTTCGTGGCAACCGCGACCTGATTATGGTAAAGTTGCTCCTTAAGGTTACAGTATACCTTCATATCAGCAATTTTCTTCAAATTTCGATTTTTCCGTTTAAGTAATGATCCAAATGAAATCTCTAATATAAAAAAAGAAATCGTTGAAAAAGATTAAACATTGGCAGAGAAATGGCGGTTTTAAGTTTTGGCCGGAAGTAAAAATTACCCGTCTGATTGACATATTAAACGTTAACGCTGTTTTCTGGAATCAATTTTCTCACTTGAAGTGGGCACTGTAAAGAGGTTAAACTCAAACGGAATTTGTCCGATTGCCCCCCAAAATTTTGACAGTGGGCAGATAACACATAAACAACAAAAAATGTCTGCGAATTTTTTCTTTCGAAATATCTTTTCAAGGAGAGTAATGTTTTTTACAAACACTTCACATTTTTCTAATACTATTTCGAAAACATTCCATAACTTTTCACTCTGAGTATGGCAAAACGCAGATACGCATCCGTGATAGAACGCTAATAGATTTATACTAAACCTCGATAGAAACACGGTGCATGTTTTCTATTTCTTATTACGTAATAAGAACTTAAGAGCCGCTGCCTATAAATATCAAACATCGCCCGACAGTTCAAAAAAATCGACCTCCATTTTATTTCATAAAAAGAATCCCTATATAGAACTATTCCCGAAAATGGAGTTTAAAAGGTTCGGCGAATTTCATTTTTCGAGAAATCGAGAAATGTCCGATTTCGCCCAGATGGGGCTTGGCGCTAACCCCAAAATAGGCAAATTTTGCGAATGTTGAGCTGCCTCGCAAAGCAAGATAAGAAAAAAAATTGAGACTCTGTTTTATATCAAGTAAAAGTATGCCATTTAGGCTTCTTAAAAAAGGTAAGTTTCTTTTTCTTCGGCTTTTTAAAAAAAAATTAGAGGCGCCTACATAAACCCCTTCTTAAACAATGTTGTTTTGCTCAAATTTTACCCTAAATCCAAGGGCAAAAATATCAGCTGGTGCGCATCGTTTTTCCAATTAAAATAGTTATTAGCCGTTCTTGACCTTTCGTTTCTAACATATAAAAAATCTACCGGCGGCCCGTGAATACTTACTTGCTGGGAAAACCAAACGTCCAAGCCATTTTCAGTCTTTTCGACATACCGCACTATTCAAATTTCAGTGCCTGTCGGAAGGGAAAACTTTTAAAATTACTCGGCCTGATTCTTTTGTAAATTTTTTAAACAGCTTGTTATTAGAAAAAAATAGCCAATAGAAGAGGTATAAATTCTCGTACCTTTTGATTATCGTGATAAATTCCCGAATTCAAGCCTCTATTGGGAATCAACATTAGCGCGTGACAGTGTTTTTGTGACAGTTTAATTTGCTGCCACTCGGGAACTAAAACTTTGTTTTAAAAAAATCATACAAAATGTACTATTACTCATCACTTGCCAGGTTTTTTGGAGTTGGGAATCGAAAGAATGTATAGTTGAGGTCACAGGCTTCAAGAATTTGTATCTTTGTATTTGCTGATTTTTTATGTTGCATTGAATCTTTTTTTCCCAGCCGAGTTATTTTTAGCACATGGAAAAGGAGAAGCATAACAACGTCAACGTTTTTGAGGTTCGAGAAAATAAAAAAAAAAGATCTTACTCCAAATGTAATAAATTCTGTCTACTGTTTGCTAGATTTCTTTAAGCTGAAGATCCAAAGAAGTGTTACTCTAGGTCGTCGCTTCCAGAATGCAGTTGAATTTGTTGATTTCCAATCAAACATTTTAATTTAATTTCCCGCCAAGATATTTTAGCAAATCGGAATGTAATGAGCGATATTCCTCGTGACATGTCTGAGAGATTAAAATTTCTACAGCTTCGTTTGCGCTGTTTCAAGCATTGTTTTCATCGCGGCAAATCCTCCCTAATGACCGACTGCTAAGTTAACCACTAAAGAGTATTGCACAGGCGCACAATATAGGAAAACACTCGCAGTAAATAATCCTACAGTTTAGTGTCGTTTGACAGATTCCTCAAGTAAACTGGACTAATTTTTCACGAAGATATGGCTCTCTGTGAGTTTTCTAAACTTGTTGGTGGACCTTGCAGTGCGAGTACAAATAACCCATCAAACGTAGCATGTGTTTCTATCGGGGAATGTGATAAAGACGTAAAAGGGCATCTGAAGTTCTGTAAAATCAGTGGTGACATTGCGGTAAAGAACGAGTCAAGGCTGCTCCTTGCTCGAGCAGGTAAGCAACAATTGTCATATCATGTTATGTAATGTTTCTGATATCGTATTTATAGCATATGGATATGTTGCAATGATCAATTCACAATTGTTGAGGGGGGCATTGGGGTTTGCAGTGTTGCGGTGTTGCTAATATTTTTTGTGCGGAATTTCGGTGAATGAATCTCACCTTGCGGTGTTCCGGTGATATCAAACCCTACAGTGTGCGATGTTTGTATTTTTAAACCTACGGTGTTCGGTGTGAAACGAAATTTAGTGCGGTGTTTTGTTTGACCTTCCGATGAGAACAAAAATTAGCTTTAACCTTTATCACCACATTGATTGTCTTGCTTACATGACGTCGTACGGACGTTTTTCCCTTTTTCAAAAGGCCATGTAGACTATGTAAATGATAGAATTATCGCGGGGTCGGAGTTTCGTCAACTTTTTGGCGGTGATGCGGTGTGTGTTCATTTTTTGTGCGGTGTTGCGGTACTCAGAGCCCCCCAATGCCCTCCTCATCGTTGGTACTGAGTATCAAGATGGAGTACGGGACGGGAGAAGGGGAACAGGAAAGCGGGAAAGGGCGGCGAAAGGCGATGGTAAGGGTAAAACAAGTGGCTGGCTAACAACCAAAAGACGGATGACACACTGACACAGGTGTTATTTACCACGAATGATACACGATATATTATTGACCACGAAGCCATAACTCGTTTTCCAGCTTATAGTCATACAAACTCTGCGATATTTGCAGGAATTTTTGCACCTGACGAAAACGACTTAGCAGCCACAGTATGCCCGCGTCATCGTGACCTGTTTGAGACTCGCTGGCTCCGCGCCAAGGGGAGTCATGGTCGAGTCTTATACAGTGTTCCTACAGCCCTTGCTGTCCACAAGCCCCCCTCCACCACTGGCGGATGCGGCCTCACCTTCGCACGCGGTCGAGCGTAAGACCCTTCTAGGCATCAGCAAAGAAGAGTACGCGAAACGTCTAGAAGAAGGGATTGGGGCCATTCCGACTCTGCTATGTGGTGATGCCCAGTCGTCATCTGTCGATATCCTACCCAAAGTAAAGGGATGGGCGCTAAAAGGAATCCAGGAGAAGGGGAAGATTTAGCGAGAAACACAAAGCCTATTTGGCGTCCAAATTCAATATTGGAATTACCTCAGGTAGTGAGAAATGCAAAAATGAATTTCTTAAGCGTTGTATCCACCGCCGCTTATACATTATGATAGCTACAGTACTGCATGTTGTAGTCTTAAAAATAGCTATAGATAACCTTGTTTACTCTCCACCGAAATCAGTTTGCCCTAGTCTCTGTCTGATACCAGCAAAGCAAACGTGCTTTGCGCACACGCGACGCTTATTTTACCTTTTGGTACCTCGAGGAAGGGCGCTTATACGGGAGAGAGTAGGGGCATTAATTGATAGGGGAGCTAATAAACAAAATCACAATAAAAGGGAAAGTGAAGAGAGACTTAATTGAAAGAAGAGCGATGACTCGAATCAGTGCTCGTAATACTTAAATGTATTTGTTACCTATT
>JAHPZR010012105.1:30000-43198 GCA_019787425.1 Platygyra sinensis
AGCTCAGCGGCCCATCAGGGCAGAACGTATCCCCGTTTTGTTAGCATGAAGCGGCTAGATGTAATTCTACGCCGCCCTGGATGGGATTCTAGTCGATCGAAGGGTTACCCCCAATATTAAATTCTCCGGTACACATCTATACACCTGGGTGGAGAGAGGCACTGTGAGAGTAAAGTGTCTTGCCCAAGAACACAACATATGTCTCCTGGCCATGGCTTGAACCCGGACCGCTCGATCCGGAGACGAGCTCACTGATTATGAGGCCACCGAGCCACATAGAGAATGGATTTAGAAAACTGCAGGTTTGAGGAACTTGTGACGCCATCTCGACATCTCGGAATCTTTGCGATGAGTCATGAAGTCTCGTTTTCCTGTGTTACATTCGTCTCTGAGTCCAAAATCGTTCAACTGAGGACAGTCTCAAATTTTAAAGCTCTCGGATTTCACCATTCGCCATAACTATATAGCTTATGTTCCAGCAATTATAACCACAAGAACCAAGTTTCTACTTCAATGCCTTCAATGAAGTATTTGAGATTTACATGTATAAACATGCACACCCAGTGACCAGACATACTTTAGTTGTAGTTTTGAAGAGAGGCTTTACGCTTAAAAAAAAGCTTACATGTGGCTCAAACTTGTGTAAAATTCTCATTCAGTTGCCTGAGACCTTACAATTCTGGCGAAAAAAGACCGTTTTAAAAAATTAGAACTAGCGTAATTAAATTCGCTGTTTTGATGGAATTCTTGTTAGTTGTGAGTTTGACAATGTTCAAACTGTCAAAGTTGTAAATTGTTGCAGTCTGTTAAAGTGAAGATCGGAGAACTATTTAAGGTTACTTTCTACCTTCAGAGGCCTTAATTTTTTTTTTCTTTTATTCAAAGAAATTTAAGTTTGTCAACAAACAAATATATTTTCACTCAACAAAGTTAATAAAGTACGAAGGTGTCATAATCTTGTCAACGAGCAAGACTCCTGGGGGAAATTTTCGCGAGAAACGCTCATCGCTTGTATTTCATGTCATTTGCATATATTTTTTTTTACATCATACACTTGGCAAAAATTCCAACGTGGAAGCTCTTTACGATTACTCCTATGGAAAAATCAAAAGTAGAAAAAAGTGCTTGGGTAAAGAAAACGAAAAAAACCAACCCAAAGAAGAAAGAAAAAAAGCTACATTTTGTCAAGCGAAAAAACAAACCTTGCCAAAAGCAACAAAGGCTCTTGCTTGTTTTGGCGAAACGCCTTCGACAAGCTCGGCATCTGCTTAAGACCCGGGGCGCTCGAAAACATTTTTGGCGCATGTTTTGTGCCTTTGCCCTCATCTTGGGCATCTTTGCTTATTACTACGTGGTCGTCCTGAATTGAACTACACTGAGCGAGATTTAAAAAAAAAAAAAAAAAAAAAAAAAAAAGCCTATCGCAATGCGATGCTTTTCCCGGTAAATCATGATCTATTGTCATAACAATTAGGAGGTCCTGTTTTTCCATTGGTTTGTGGTTTCATTAGGCGTAATAATCTCCGGGCGTGGCGCGAGTTGTTTATGGACCTTTAAAAGCTAAAATCACGCATTTGATTTTTGGATGAATACATCCACTTTAAGTGAATTTACAGGGTATGTTGATTTAACGGATTGTCGTGAAATTTCGCCAGAACATTCAAGAGATAATGACAAACCAAAGAATGACGGGAATTTTTGATATTTAACACATTCTTCCCGTGGCGCCCATTTACCAAACAGCCAATCAGAATATCGAAAAAGCCAGATACACTTTCGTCAATTGATGCCTTGTGAGTAAGTCTGTGCATCCGTTTTGCTCGTACTGCGGAATCCGATAGCCGATAAATTCAATAGACAATGAGAACCCCCGATCGTTTCACGCAATAATGACACATATTAAAAGAAAACATTGCTAAAATTGTATTTTGTTTTCGTAAAGTACGTTTATTAAGCTTTCTACTGATATATAGCTTGTTGGGATTTTATTGAAACTGGTGCGCGAACGATTTTTTTTTCCGAAGGTTACCCGTGAAGGTAGGGAGTAACCTTGATTCTATACCTAACAAGTGTCCTGCTCTGTTCAGTGACATTAGCCTGAGTCCACTATTTAACTTGCTTTTAAGAGCGATATTTCGTCTAATTCTCACTATTTCCAGTTTTATTTAGCATTGCCTAGTCATGTGTTCAGGCAGGATCCCGCAGTTCTACCTAATGAGCCCGAGCAAGATCCCGGAATTCTGGAGAACATCGAGGAGACTCTTGGTACGTTGAGCTAATAAGCACTTCAGCTGAACTTAAAACCTACTCTCTTTGTTGTAGACATGTAACTTACGAGTTATGAATACATGTAACTTACGGGTTACCTTGGGATAACAGTATGGCGAGAACTTGTATTTATGCCAAAGAACTGACTTTGTGATCATTCAGCTAAGTGGCTGCTATTTTACCCTTGAACGGTCTGAGTAGCTTTTTCAACATTCAACTCGTTTTTAGGTGAGCCTTGCCCCGATGGCTGGACACGATTTGACAACTACTGTTACCTTGTGAGCAGTACCATCACACCTCAGGACGACGCTCAAAAGCACTGCGAATTCCTGGGTGCTGAACTGGTGAAGATAAACAGTGCTGAGGAGAATGACTTTGTCATGGATCTTAGCAAACAAGAACCATCAGTGACACTGGTTTGGATGGGACTGAAATGGTATACAGGAAAAGACTTCTACTGGTCCGACTCCTCAGTTCCAGACTACACAAACTGGGCTCCAGGTGAACCGAATGGAGGAGCTAGGGAGCCACGCGCATCGATGTACTAGACTGGACCGAAAAACAAAAACCTTCCTATAGCCGCAGCTGGTTATTGGAATGATATTCCATGTGACGGAGTTCCGAGCATTGGTTCTGCCTGCGAGAGGCTTCCCTAGTTTACAAGCCAACTTGACAAAAAGCTGCAAGTAGGCATAGGTGATGGGCATGGAACTAGGCTTTACGTTGTTACAAAAAAAGGTCTCAAGGGACGTTAAAAAATGTAATGAAGTAAAACAACAGACTAGAGCAGAGACTCTTCAGTAAAAAATAATTGTAAGCGACGGGATGTAAGTTAAGCAATTATGCACATGGCGTCTGAGAGAAGAGCTCGGATATTTGAACTAGTTACATCCCTTTTTTTGTTACTTTTTTCTTACCCATACTATGCGTTCCGTATTATACAAAATTCTTTAAGCTGGAGACAAATTGTTGCCCGATTAAGAGACACTTGGCTTCTATTTAATAACACAGTCGAACTTATCAAGGACGACCACCTTAAAGGGGCTCAGTCACGGCATCTTGAGTTATTTTAAACATCGAAAAAAATAACCGTTAAATTGAAGAAAACCTAAAAATAACACTTTGTAAAGATAGAAAAACATCAAAGAGACGATAATAAACCATAAAGGAACAAGGATGGTTAAGGATGGAGAAGATTGACGCGGATTTCAAACAACGAATTTGAAAAGTTGTGCTATGCTTTTCAAACGTGACTGAGCCCCTTTAAGGACAGATCTAGGAGGAAGTGGCCATTGTAGTGGTCGTTGTACGAGTGTCTGTGATTGGATTTTGTTTCAATTTGCTCGTCTTAAACACTGAATTCAACTTTTCAATCTATCCGCGAACAACAGGTTGAACTACTTCATTTGCTCTTACATTATTGGAAAAGTTTTGGTAAGCACCGCAGTGCAAGCCACACGCTTACCAACTCCTCTTTTAGGTGTGGTCACAGGCTCCTTAGAATGCATATCTTAGGGAGTTCTAATTGTAATTTCTCAGGTTCTCATCGGTATGGGTAGGCAGAACAAAAATAGTCACTTGTCAAGTGTATTTCCATGTGGTACTGTAGCAGCGCTTTTCACAGCTGCTTATGAGTTAATTTGGTACGCCCTGATTATAAAAAAGAGTTCCTTGTTAGGCGTAATCAAATGCAATTTAGAGCATATCCGCACACGATTACAATACAAGCTATACAAGCTTTAACTTAGTCTCCTCCGCAGCCGTTTTTTCTTTTCTTTTTCGGGGGGGGGGGGGGGGGGAGACTAGCTGTAACTTGGAGATAAAAGACATGTTGGACGCCGCCTTTGAAAGCCTATTCATTGTGCCTTTTGTTTTTATTTTCTAGATTCTCGTAAGGTACATTATGCTCTCCTGCTCTAAATGGTAAATAAATTATAAGTTCAAGCGTTGATTTTCGTAAAGCTAAACACAGAGAGTTGCATCAAGATATGACTTGAAGAGGTTGCATTGTATATAACGGCTTTCTAAGAAGAACTTCCCTGCATTTCATTTTCACTTCGCGATGTGTCACACGGGTGTTACCTTTACGATGTTTTTCAGTTGCTCTCTTGGTTTTGCTTGGAAACATTTTGTGGAAGGTAAAGACATTCTCTTGAGTCTTGGTATAAAGAATTTTACTCGAGGTCTAGTCGATTGAATTTAAGAACAATTCAAGCTAATTTAAAAAGAAAAAGAGGTTGGTAGAAATTACTTTGTTGATATATGTTAGTAGCCTTTTGGCGAACGTTGGTGAAAATTGTTGTGGTACCTTAGCACAAAATACAACAAAACAAATCTTTTTCACGATTTGTTCACAATCTGAAAACATCGACTCGGACTTGAAAGTGCACGCGCTGCACTATGCAAATGAACTATTCGTATGTCGCGTCAAACTTGCCTTTCAAAAACTTCTGCAAACTCGCCAAACGAGCAGAAACAATAAGAAACTATCCAAAACAGGTTTTCGTTGTGATTACCACCGTTTTCGTTGATACGCGACTTTGGAAAACAAAAACCCGTGGAAACGTTTCGGAAATTTCCGTCAGTCTTGCGTGTTATCGACAGATCAGATCGAAATCCACCAATCACAGCCACTAGTGTGACCTTCAGACCTTCTTTACGTCGTGCTAGCAGGCTGTGATTGGTGTATTTCGATCCGGATCTGTCGATAACAAGTATGATTGACGAATTTTGGAAACGTTTCCGCGGGTGTTTTGTTTTCGAGAGTCGCCTATCAGCGAAAACGGTGGTAAACATTGTTTTTCAAACTCAAAAATTACCTCGATATCGGAGTAAACAGTTTTCTTACAGAACTTTACTCTACAAAAAAGAAAAAAAAGAGAGTTTACGTTAAATTAAATACACCTTTTCCATTAAATCAAAGCATAAAAGTTACTAGAAGAGGCCTGGTTCTTCTCTGCCTTATTCCCTGACATCGCTGTGAAAATTCGGCAAGCGAATCTCGTAACTCTCACAATTTCATCACACAACGTGACAACATCCACGCGAGAGCCCAAGACACGTGCGTGGATCAGCGCGTATATATGACGTTAGGATGGCGCAATTTGTTCTAAAAACAGAAAAATTGTCTCATATTATGGGTCCACGCGCATCCCAAAACTTAAGGTCTCCGTCCCTCATTATGGCTCCTCGCAAAAGACAACACAACTAATCAATCGGGCTACCTTATTGATGGTCTTGAAAATAGAATGTATTTTTTTAATGAGTAACAGAGACGACAACCAAGACCAAGAAGACTTTGGGTTACTCCAGAGCGTATTGGTGGTTGGAAGGTCATCACTGTTGAACAAATAGTTATTCTGGAGAGTGGAGGTAGAATTTTAATTTAGGGCGAGTCGAGGTTCCTTCTTCAATTTAGAGGACAGACTCTTAAGGACGATAGCGTCGTTTTGTAGTGTAAACTTGATTTCAAAACGCAACGTATGGACGCCGGTTTTTTTGAAAACGGAGGAAAAACATCTCGTTTACAAAAAAATAAATAAATAAAGAACGGATAAGTTGCTAACAACGATGATGACGATGATGCTGATGGTAATACTACTTCCCTGTAGGAGTCTTCTGATATTGTTTTTAACAGCCTGCAAATGGAGTCCTTTAGTAGAGCAGCTGCTTCTAGGTAGTTCATTCGGTTTTGCGAATTATCCGTGGTTGACGTACGTGATGACTTCAAGCCAAACGATCTCTCCCACGGTCCTCCCGCTCACTTAACAAGCTAATATTACAAAAGCCGTCCAGAGTTGGAAAATCGCAGAGTGATGTCAACAGCAAACGTTTCAGCAGATGAGAGGCAAAAAACATACGAGCAATTGTTATGCTGGTCAGGTTTAACTACAGCACCTGGAATCCACGGCCAGTTGATATTTCTTTCGGTTTTAAACATTTTTCTGTCCATTACTGCAGTTCTTGGAAATGCTTTAATCATAGTTGCTCTTCACAAAGAGTCTTCACTTCATCCGCCGTCAGCTCTTGCCTCGCTGCCTTGCAACAACTGATCTTTGCGTTGGTCTTATTTCTGAGCCTATCGATGACGTGCACGCTCGTGCCCAATGAATAGCGTGCGCACTAGAGATGCGCAGTAGCAATGAGCGCGAACGTCCTTAACACTGTCTTAAATTGAAAGTGAAGCTTGCTCACCATACGATATCACTATTGTATGTAATATTAACAACAGAAAAAAAAAATATTGTAAATTAAAATTTGTTTTGAAGACTGCTGTTCTTAATTATTTAAACACTTTAGTTTGGTCTAAAGAGTATTTATGAAAATAACCAATTGAGCGTGTTAGTCGGGTTAAGCTGCTGAAGCTATATATATATATTTTTTCATTTAAAACACAGGCAGGAGATCCGAGAGAGATCTTGCATTTGGGTGTAGAACGGGCTTTTCAGCAATCAAGAAAAACGTAACAGTCGGAATTACGACGGAGAACAGCAACTGGGACGGTCTGCGACTTCATTTTAACAGTAAACGGCTGGGTTCAGATAAGTTTGGATTTTCCATGAGTTGTCTTTAGTTTTGCTTCCAAAATAAATATAATGATTATAAAACAGCGATCGAGAAGTTAATATCACTAGTTGACACTAGGGCGGCAGTTTACACAGAATTGTGACATGTTCATTCAGGCATATGATGTTCGCTTTTGCATCTTCTTAAAATTCTTTTTTTTTGGAAAATAAATATGGCCACGGTCAATAAATTAAACTGACAGCAGGGATGGGCAAATTAAAGAAGACCAGTTCGAAACGATAACTTAGGTGGTTAACAAGAAAAGAACAGTGGTCCTTTCTTTCTTACAGCCCTAGAAAGAAGACAAATCAATTTGTGTTAAAAACATTCATAACTTGTCACACAAAGTGTGCATGATGTCGGCAGCTGCGACGGGAAGTGTTATGAATAATTACAATGCCAAAATTAAAATTGTCAGTTGGAGTTTGCCTTTACATTTAATATTGATGAAACCGAAGACCACCTTTCAATTGTCATAACGGATAGTCAACGGATCCTCTTCCCCAATTAGTTTAAATCTCGGGCCTTTTTGTCCACACGTATCGGGGGAAACGTATCTTTTCGAAAACACTATCCATGCCATAGTGAAGATTTTTAACAACGCCGTTTTGCCGTGCTTGGTGTGGTAGTGATAACGGAACTTGGATCTAAAGCTATTAGCCTCCCTCCATGTAAACAGGCCCAAACGTGTCGGAAAATGTATTGCTCCTGTTTCACGGCTACCCGGGCTTCTTTCTGCATAATCTAATGCGTTGAATTACATTTTAGTTCTTAAATATGCAAAATAAAACACAGCTTATCAATCAGGATACTTTGATTGCCAGTCTCGAAAATAGAAGGCATTTTTAAATGAGTAATAGAGACGACAAGCAAGACCAAGACGACTTTGGGTTACTCCAGGGCGTATTGGTGCTTGGAAGGTCATCACTGTTTAACAAATAGTCATTCTTGAGAGTGGAGGTAGAATTTTGATTTAGGGCGAGTCAAGGTTCCTTCTTCAATTTAGAGGACACACTCTAAAGGATGATAAAGTTTTCGGCGTTTTTTTCCGTTTTCCTGTGGACGGGTAAGAATGATTTCAAAACGCATCGTATGGACGGGGCTATTTTTTAAAAACAGAGGCGAAAAAAATCCCGTTTTCAAACAAAACGGATAAGTTGCTAGCTGACAACGATGATGACGATGATGATGATGCTGATGATGGTAATACTACTTCGTTGTAGAAGTTTTCTGTTGCGGTTGTTTAGTCTTCAAATGGCGCGAGTCCTTTAGTAAACCATCTGCTCCTAGCTAGTTCATTGTTTTGCGAATTATCCGTGGTTGACGTACGTGATGACGTCCAGCCAAATATTCTCTCGCACGGCCCTCCCACTCACTTAACAAGCTAATATTACAAAAGCCGTCCAGATCGTTCGTCGTCAGTTGCAGAGTGGGAAAATCGTAGAGTGATGTCAACAGCAAACTTTTCTTTAGATGGGAAGCAGAAAACATACCAACAATTGTTATGCTGGTCAGGTTTAACTACAGTACCTGGAATTCACGGCCACTTGATATTTATTTCGGTTTTAAACATTTTTCTGTCCATTACTGCAGTTCTTGGAAATGCTTTAATCATAGTTGCTCTTTACAAAGAGTCTTCAGTTCATCCGCCGTCCAAGCTCTTGCTTCGCTGCCTTGCAACAACTGATCTTTGTGTTGGGCTTATTTCAGAACCTGTCTCTGTTGCCTATACGATGTCTAAACTGAATGGACATTGGGATATTTGTCGCTTCTTATCAGCGGCGGGATATTTAACAGGCATTATTTTGTGCGGAGTGACTCTGTTGACAATGACGGCAATAAGCGTGGACAGACTTCTCGCCCTGTTGTTGGGACTGAGATACAGACAAGTTGTAACTTTGAAGCGAACCTACATGATCGTTAGTGCCTTTTGGATTGTGTCCGCTGTCTTTTCAACATCATATTTTTGGAATTTTCTTGTCACCATGCGCTATATAACTGTAGGTATATCACTGTGTCTAGTAAGCTCAATCATCTCCTACACAAAGATTTTCTTTACTCTCCGCCATCGTCAAGCTCAGTTACAAGACCAGGCTCAACAACCGAATCAAACAAGTCCACTGAACATAGCGCGATACAAAAAGGCAGTGTCCACTGCACTTTGGTTGCAAATGACGCTGGTCGCTTGTTATCTGCCTCTGGGTATAGTAGTGGCTTTGTGGACTAGTAGTGAAGTATCCTTATCTGTTTTTATCGCTGGCCAATATGCAAACACTTTAGTTTTCTTAAACTCGTCATTAAACCCGATTCTTTATTGCTGGAAGATAGAAGAAGTCAGACAAGCAGTGAAGGGCATAATCAGACAAGTGCTTTGTTGTTCATCGTGTTAGGTCTTGTCGAGTTATATCATCTAGTAAAGCTCAAAGCTCTGTTAACACTGTCTTAAATTGAGAGTAAAGCTTGCTTACTATAGGACATCACTATTGTATATAATATTAACAACGAAATAAAAAACCTTTGTTATTGTAAATTAAAAATTTGTCTTGAAGACTCATGTAATTTTGAAGAAAGACAGAATAAAGGAAATTAATGTCAATTGCTGTTCTAAGTTATTCAAACACTTTAGTTTGGTCGAAAGAGTGCTCATGAAAATAACCATTGAGCAAGTTAGTCGGGTTAAGCCGCTCAAGCTATATTTCTTTTCATTTAAAACACTGGGGGGAGATCCGAGAGAGATCTTGCATTTGGGTGTTGAACCGGGGCTTTTCAGCCATCAAGGAAAACAGCCCGATTTACTGCGGAAAACAGTAACTGCGACGGTCAGCGACTTCATTTTAACAGTAAACGACTGCATTCAGATACATTTGTTTTTTCCATGAGTTGTCGTTGGCTTTGCTTCTAAAATAAAAATAGTGATTATGAAATAATGATCGAGAAGTTAATATAACTAGTTGACACTTGGGCAGCAGTTTCCACAGAATTGTGTCATGTTCATTCAGGAAGATGATGTTTGCTTTTGTATTTTCTCAAAATCCGTTATTTTTGGAAAATAAATGTGGCCACGGTCAATAAATTAAACTGACAACAGGGAAGGGCAAATTAAAGAAGACCTGTTTAAAACGATAACTTAGGTGGTTAACAAGAAAAGAATAGTGGTCCTATCTTTTTTACAGCCCTAGAAAGAAAAGAAAATCAATTTGTGTAAAAAAATTATAACTCGTCACACAAAGGGTGCATATGTCGGGAGCTGCGACGGGAAATGTTATGAATGATCAGAATGCCAAAATTAAAATTGTCTCGTTGGAGTTTGCCTGGACTCTTCGAGTCTTCATTGAAGACTCCTAGAGTAGAGGCAAACTCCAACTGACAATTTTAATTTTGGCATTCTGATCATTCATAACATTTCCCGTCGCAGCTCCCGACATATGCACCCTTTGTGTGACGAGTTATAATTTTTTTACACAAATTGATTTTCTTTTCTTTCTAGGGCTGTAAAAAAGATAGGACCACTATTCTTTTCTTGTTAACCACCTAAGTTATCGTTTTAAACAGGTCTTCTTTAATTTGCCCTTCCCTGTTGTCAGTTTAATTTATTGACCGTGGCCACATTTATTTTCCAAAAATAACGGATTTTGAGAAAATACAAAAGCAAACATCATCTTCCTGAATGAACATGACACAATTCTGTGGAAACTGCTGCCCAAGTGTCAACTAGTTATATTAACTTCTCGATCATTATTTCATAATCACTATTTTTATTTTAGAAGCAAAGCCAACGACAACTCATGGAAAAAACAAATGTATCTGAATGCAGTCGTTTACTGTTAAAATGAAGTCGCTGACCGTCGCAGTTACTGTTTTCCGCAGTAAATCGGGCTGTTTTCCTTGATGGCTGAAAAGCCCCGGTTCAACACCCAAATGCAAGATCTCTCTCGGATCTCCCCCCAGTGTTTTAAATGAAAAGAAATATAGCTTGAGCGGCTTAACCCGACTAACTTGCTCAATGGTTATTTTCATGAGCACTCTTTCGACCAAACTAAAGTGTTTGAATAACTTAGAACAGCAATTGACATTAATTTCCTTTATTCTGTCTTTCTTCAAAATTACATGAGTCTTCAAGACAAATTTTTAATTTACAATAACAAAGGTTTTTTATTTCGTTGTTAATATTATATACAATAGTGATGTCCTATAGTAAGCAAGCTTTACTCTCAATTTAAGACAGTGTTAACAGAGCTTTGAGCTTTACTAGATGATATAACTCGACAAGACCTAACACGATGAACAACAAAGCACTTGTCTGATTATGCCCTTCACTGCTTGTCTGACTTCTTCTATCTTCCAGCAATAAAGAATCGGGTTTAATGACGAGTTTAAGAAAACTAAAGTGTTTGCATATTGGCCAGCGATAAAAACAGATAAGGATACTTCACTACTAGTCCACAAAGCCACTACTATACCCAGAGGCAGATAACAAGCGACCAGCGTCATTTGCAACCAAAGTGCAGTGGACACTGCCTTTTTGTATCGCGCTATGTTCAGTGGACTTGTTTGATTCGGTTGTTGAGCCTGGTCTTGTAACTGAGCTTGACGATGGCGGAGAGTAAAGAAAATCTTTGTGTAGGAGATGATTGAGCTTACTAGACACAGTGATATACCTACAGTTATATAGCGCATGGTGACAAGAAAATTCCAAAAATATGATGTTGAAAAGACAGCGGACACAATCCAAAAGGCACTAACGATCATGTAGGTTCGCTTCAAAGTTACAACTTGTCTGTATCTCAGTCCCAACAACAGGGCGAGAAGTCTGTCCACGCTTATTGCCGTCATTGTCAACAGAGTCACTCCGCACAAAATAATGCCTGTTAAATATCCCGCCGCTGATAAGAAGCGACAAATATCCCAATGTCCATTCAGTTTAGACATCGTATAGGCAACAGAGACAGGTTCTGAAATAAGCCCAACACAAAGATCAGTTGTTGCAAGGCAGCGAAGCAAGAGCTTGGACGGCGGATGAACTGAAGACTCTTTGTAAAGAGCAACTATGATTAAAGCATTTCCAAGAACTGCAGTAATGGACAGAAAAATGTTTAAAACCGAAATAAATATCAAGTGGCCGTGAATTCCAGGTACTGTAGTTAAACCTGACCAGCATAACAATTGTTGGTATGTTTTCTGCTTCCCATCTAAAGAAAAGTTTGCTGTTGACATCACTCTACGATTTTCCCACTCTGCAACTGACGACGAACGATCTGGACGGCTTTTGTAATATTAGCTTGTTAAGTGAGTGGGAGGGCCGTGCGAGAGAATATTTGGCTGGACGTCATCACGTACGTCAACCACGGATAATTCGCAAAACAATGAACTAGCTAGGAGCAGATGGTTTACTAAAGAACTCGCGGCCATTTAAAGACTTAAAAACCGCAACAGAAAATTTCTACAACGAAGTAGTATTACCATCATCAGCATCATCATCATCGTCATCATCGTTGTCAGCTAGCAACTTATCCGTTTTGTTTGAAAACGGGATTTTTTTCGCCTCTGTTTTTAAAAAATAGCCCCGTCAATACGATGCGTTTTGAAATCATTCTTACCCGTCCACAGGAAAACGGAAATAAACGCCGAAAACTTTATCATCCTTTAGAGTGTGTCCTCTAAATTGAAGAAGGAACCTTGACTCGCCCTAAATCAAAATTCTACCTCCACTCTCAAGAATAACTATTTGTTAAACAGTGATGACCTTCCAAGCACCAATACGCCCTGGAGTAACCCAAAGTCGTCTTGGTCTTGCTTGTCGTCTCTATTACTCATTTAAAAATGCCTTCTATTTTCGAGACTGGCAATCAATGTATCCTGATTGATAAGCTGTGTTTTATTTTGCATATTTAAGAACTAAAATGTAATTCAACGCATTAGATTATGCAGAAAAGAAGCCCGGGTAGCCGTGAAACAGGAGCAATACATTTTTCCGACACGTTTGGGCCTGTTTACATGGAGGGAGGCTAGCTTTAGATCCAAGTTCCGTTATCACTACCACACCAAGCACGGCAAAACGGCGTTGTTAAAAATCTTCACTATGGCATGGATAGTGTTTTCGCAAAAGATAGCGAGGTTTTCTTGTTAACCACCTAAGTTACTCGTGTGCGAACAGGTCTTCTTTAATTTTTGCACATCCACTGCTGTCAGTTTTATTTTATTGACCGTGGCCATGATTTATTTTTTCAAAAAAAGACGGATTTTTACGAAAAGGTTGTTCCCAAAGCGAACATCATCCTTCGCCTGAAACGAATATGCTCCACGACTTTGGTGGAAACTGTCCGCGCCGAGTGTCAACCAGACGGTTACGGTTAAAATGGCGTCG
>JAHPZR010012106.1:7500-20000 GCA_019787425.1 Platygyra sinensis
ATTGGTCGAGCAGGAATTCATTATGCTATTAGCTGGACGTCTTGTTTCAGTTTTCAAGCTTATGACCAGTTAAGATACTTCATGCTCCTTGTAAATCACAGCAAGTGAACTCTATTTATGTCGCCTAAAATGTTTTCTACCTTCCTACCTTCAACATTTCCTACAGTGTTTTGTTTTCTAATAGCTGTAAGTTTTGCATTGAGACAAAAAATAAACGTACACTGCTTGGCATGGTTTTACTTGCCTGTCTAGATCTTAAAATACATCTTAGGAAAGAATAAGTTGTTTTGTCATTTATTTTTCCAGCCCACTTCAAGATGACTTTATAGTGCTTCACATTCCTGGCGAGTATGACAGTGTCTTGGAAACCGTGTTCAAGACGGAGTTTCTTACTCTTCTGTCATCAAAATATCAAGATTCTCTGAGTCGCCAGCTGAAAGTGGACATCACCAGCAGGTATGATAATAAATTCAAAGGTTTATGCATAAGATGTCCCTTAAGCTGTATTGTATCCCAAAACAGAGATCAAAGACTGTAATATTCCTGTATCTAGTCAATCTTTTCGATGAACTATTGAAACTAATATTCCTTGAAACAGGCCATAGCTGTATTTTGTTTTTCAAATTTGCATGTGCACGTTTGATTAAAACCGCAGAAGATATCTCCTCGTCCAGCTCTGTCTCTTTGGTGCATGGTATCCAAGACATTTTGTAGCATTTACATCCTGGGCCCCATTAAATCCTTTTCAAACGCTCACCATACTACAAGGAGCACACAATCTTGCCAAGTAGGGAGAGAGTAAATAAAGGAATCAAAAGAATGAATAGTTAACCTTTGTCTCCAGTTGTCATATCTTACGCGACCTTACAGAGAAAACAAAACCTGCCTAACCCTGAAGGGCTAAACTCGTACCTAGGCCTTTTTGCGCTCCGCAAAAAAATTTTGTTTGGTTTACATTTGAACATTGGCAAGCCCTACAGTGTTACGTAGGACTTATAAGTGGCGGTTTTTTCTGTGTACAAAAAAGAAGACAAGCTTTCTAAGGAGAATTACAGACCAAGTACTATCCTCCCATGTGTAAATAAAATCCTGGAAAAGTTGGTGGGTTCGCAGATAGCCGCCGGTTTCGACTCCCGCATGTACGAGAACTCAACTGCATATCGGAAACATCACAGCTGTGAAACTACCTTAATTACCCTGGTTGAGGAATGGAAGAAGGCAAGGGACGATAGACTCGCTGTGAACATTCTTTCCACTGACATGTCTAAGGCGTTCGATTCACTGCACCCACCAATGCTACTGAGCAAGCTTAAAGCATATGGTTTCCAGGACGGACTTATACAACTCCTTAAAAGCTACCTCTGCGACAGATACAACCGTGTCAAGATGGGTAACCAAATCAGTTCGTACAGGCTGGTAAATCGAGGCTGTCCTCAGGGCTCCGCCTTGGGGCCGTTGTTATGGAACATTTTCCAAAACGACCTCCCCCTCTGCGTAGAAACCAAACCATCTATGTACGCTGACGATCACCAAATTTATTACAGTGGCCATGATCCGGAGGAGGTTACAACTCGGTTAAGTGTAAGTGCAGATCAGGCAACTAAGTGGTACGAATCTAACCTACTGGCTGGAAACCTCAAGAAATACCAGACACTGAACATCGGCTACAGTAGGAAAACTGACTCAAGCGCTAATGCAGTGATCCATGCTAACAATCAGGAAATTAAGACTGCAGATACCCTTAAGCTTTTAGGTGTAACTATTGACTCCAAATTAAATTTCTCGGAACACGTCAGCTCAGCCTGCAAAATGGCAAGCCAGAGAATCGGCGTACTTATGCGACTAAGGCATTTAATCCCCACAAAGGCTAAACTCCAATTATATAAGTCATCTGTTCTACCATACCTCACTTATTGCCACCTAGCGTGGCATTTCTGCAGAGCTAGTGACGCACGTAAACTTGAACGATTACAGGAAAGGGGCTTGAGGGCAGTTTATAGGGACAAACACGCTAATTATTCTCAGCTACTGGAGAGAGCTAAGTTGTCAACTCTAGCGAACAGGCGTTTACAGGATATCTGTATTCTCATGTATAAAGTTAAACATAGGCTATGTCCAAATAGTATTTGTAGCATTTTTATTGATCAAACTTCCGCATACAACCTGAGACAGTCTGACTTCTCTACCCCTAGATATAATACCGTTACCTATGGGAGGCACTCTTTGCGTTACTTAGGACCCAAACTATGGGGAAAACTGGCTACGGCTGACAGATCAGCTAAGACATTGAAAGCATTCATAAATCGTATTCGCAACATTGATTTAACTAACTTAATAGACACCGGCTGCAAGGGCTGCATTCTCTGCTCCACATGATCTTTATATATATATAAATTAGTTAGAGATTTTAATAAGCGATCATTTTTAACACTACATACTTGTTACTTTTATTACTGTTAGCATTCTTTTTTTGTTGTGTCCCCTAATTAGTATGGGTATCACCCAGGCTACAAGGTTTTTGACACCTAAATAAAGTTCTTACTTACTTACTTACTTACTATAAGATATGACAACAGGAGACAAAGATAAACTCTTCATTCTTTTCGTTCCTTTTATTCACTCTCTCCCTACTCAGCAAGATTGTGTGCTCCCTGTGACGATCGTTATAGCTTTGAAAGGTTTAAATATACTTGAGCTATAGTAAAAACCCGCTGGTGGGAACCTAGGGGTTTACGAACTGAAGCTGATGGCAATTTAATTATCTCTCATCTTACCGTGCAGTGGGTGGTAAGATGAGAGACCCTAGGAATGAGGTTGACCTGCTGGTAGAAATTTACCATTTTACAACCCAAATATACAAGAACCTGTTTAGTAGAGCAAGATCAATTAGCTTGTAATTTGTGGGTTACAGTTAAATGAAGGTAAACATTTTAACCCGGAGTGCGACTTTGAGATTGCAAATTTATATTACAAAATAAAATACATAATACAGTTGTGAATAAGTACTGTATGTTCAAGGGCCAACCAAAGTTTATTTGTTTTTGTGGTAGTCATTTTCTTGGTGCTGTTTATGTTGCAGCGCCAAGGTTATGTCAGCTAAGAGCTCAAACCATTACTGGTAAGAACGCGTTTCCTTGACAACCTGTCGTTTCTGTTGTACCTTTCAGTATCACAGTGGCGGTGAAGAAGGAAGGGTGGGGTGGAGGAGGGACACGTACTCTGACCTTCTCTGCTGGTGATTCCGACTTCCCTATACTTAAGCCTGGTGGCAAAACACTCAATGTCTCCATTGCCCGAGGACTTCCCAAGGACACCAGTAAGTCTGCGAGACAGATAGCTGTTATACTACGCTTTATGTGTTTCAAGCACCGCGATGAAGCCAAAAATGTCCACAATTTAGCAAGAGAAATTGGCACAAGAACCCAAGAACAATATAGCAAGAGAAATTGTCAAATGAACCCAGCTTTAAGGGATATGAGCACCGAAGCTTAAGGAAAACCATAAGCACTGATACTATTCTACATCTCTTTTGTTCCATCAGGACCTGGTCGTCAAGTCGCAGCCAGTTCTGGCCCGAGTAAACCTCGTCGTGCAGCCCCAGGGTACCCCTCACAGCAACAAGGTCCCAGCCATGCGCGTGGCCGAACATCTTCAAGTCTCAACAAGTATGCTCAGACTCACAAACAGCCTTCATTACCGAGATCTGGAGCACAACATCTGGCCCGAGGTCCTTCTAACTTTGATGTCAGACAACAGGAATTCATGCGGACTCCAGAGTCAGGAGTGTGTGGGTGAGTTTGTGTTACGTTTTGTTTTTTTAGCAGCAAGTTAGGGTGATGTTACATGCAAAAATATGTTATGGCAATTGTTAGCCCGCGGGCTTCGTCTTGGGAGCTGCTTAGCATCATTAAGTTACCATTGCGCCATGTCAAGACTGCTTACGGTGTACTCGTGGGAACTTGTGTTTGTTTTTCATTGGAACAAAGAGTTCGAAACTGTTTAAGTGTTTGAGCGTGGTTTTGTTATTGCCGGTACATAAACGATTTTTGGAAGAAACTTCGAGAAAAGTCGATAGTTACATGGGTGTTCACTAAAATGAAAAAAAGCCCTCCAACAAATATCTTTCAGTACAGCGTGCTACAACATATGCAGAACAGTATTGCATGTAAGATCACGTTAGTGTGCACGACTATTCTGTAATCATAGGAAGATACCAGACAGGCAATGTAGTTATAAAAGTTAAAGGGGACTAGGGGACTTTACTGCCGTGTTGTGTTGTGTTACACTGTAGGTAGTGTCCTGTGCTGTGCTGTGCTGTGCTTTTGGTGCTCTTTGTCTGTGATGTTTTGGGTGTGTCGTTGATAAATTGAGTGATAAATTCCTTGTCAAAATTAAATTTCCACTCGTCGGATTCTGTAATGTAAAACAATAACCGGTGTAACACGTAATTATACTGTAAGAGACTGATCAACGAATTAAGACGTTCAGATACCAAGCGGATAATTTTCAGGTTTAACTGCCAATTGCCGTCTATTACCCAACATGACACTGACAAAAGTTGTTGTTAAAATTTACATGAAAATAAACTACCTCAATTTTAAAATTTATCCAAATACATCACAGTTAAAGCCAAGTTAACAGCTTTCGCTACGCTGAAATAGAAGCAGTTAGGCAATTGTGATCACTTGATGTAACTCTTCTCAACGCCTTAATTGAATTCACGACCTTTAAACCATAAACAGATTTAACCGCATGAACCCACCCGTCACTACTTTAAGAGGAGGAACTCGAGCGACTTATCCCACACCCAGTGGACGCCATGTAGACTATCCACCTCATATCCACCATGCGGCATCCTCCCTGCAGTTTGGCGACGGATCCCGTCAATATGGGAAAAATCCTGAGCAGTGGGATACGGCAGTCTATGGACAGTATAGGAAAACTTATGGTGGGCAGAATGCACAGTACAATGAAACGACTTTGAGACGTAAGTCTGAAGATGGTAAGAGGAGGGTAAGTTTTGAAGATGACCACTTGAATGCTGCCAGACAAGCCAGGCAGCGCCCTCGTTCTGCCAACATTACCTCTCATCAGCGAGAGGTAATTCATGTATTCCCATTCAGTGAGAAACACGATGAAAGATTGCATCGAGGAGGTGAATTACAGCAAGATCCCTATGCCAGAGGAACTGCAGGACGAAGTGGACAACGAACAGTGCAACGTCCTCGCTCTGTGACCATTGCATCACAGAGGGAAAGTGTTTACAGTTCTACAACTGAACAGCAGAGGATGCAGTGGACAGAAACAACTCAAAACAGTCAGTATTCAACAAGGCCGCCCGATCAAAATGGGTACAATAGAGCGGGATATCGTCTAAACCAAGCCCCTCAACAAAGTTCGTACAGATCAGACAAACCTCCCTACTCAGGGAGTACCACAGCACAGGACACAGCATATTCAGGAGATTACAGAGCCAGAAGTGCCTCTCACGGTGCCACGCACACCACTACAAACCGTCGGCAGGCCAGAGCTGTACAGAGTGGATATGAGCAGATGAACCCAGTGAATTACAGTAATACTAGTGGCTCAAACAGCCAAAGTGCATACGCTCCAGCTCCAGAGAGTCCAGAGTATGTAACCATGGCACATCCCCATGCTCCTGTTGCAGTAAATTACAATGCGCAGAGTGTTGTACAGCAGAGAACAACATACAGGGCAGGAAATGATCAGCGTGCCACGGCTCAACAGGGATACGAACAGATGGCTCCCTTGTACCTCAACCCTCCAGTACCACACAGTGCTGCAGGATTCCGACAAAATGGAGATCCGTACAGCGCTGTCACAACTCAACAGAATGGCATACCATACAGCGCAGTGGGAACTCAACAGAATGGAACTTCATATAGAGTTTCCACCACGCTACAGAATGGGACCCCTTACGGTGCTGTTCCAAGTCAGCATACAGGAACACCATACCGTTCTGCTGCAAGTTCGCCGGATGGAATTTCGTACAGTGCTGCCAGAACACTTCAGAATGGAACTCCACACAATGCTGCAAGAACGCAACGGAATGTAATACCGTACAGCACTGTCACGAGTCAGCAGAATGGAATTCCCTACAGCTCTGCCGCAAGTCAGTGGAATGGAACACAATATGATGCTGCAGGTACACAACAGAAGGGAACGCCATACAGCACTGCAACCACTAAGCAGAATAGAACACCCTACAGCACTGGACAGAATGACATGCCATACAGTACTGCCGCAAGTCAATGGAATGAAGCACCATACAGCACTACTGCGGGAGCGATTCCGCAGCACTGCATGTCATATAGCACAGCACCATCTCAACAGAATGGTACGTCGTATAGTGTTGCAGCAACCCAACAGAATGTTACATACAGTGCTACACATCACCAAGGAAGGCATGAGCTAGGAGACAGCCCCCAGAGCTACAGTTCAACTCCTCAGCAAAATGGGTATGATGGCTATAACGGTAACCCAGCGGCCCCACAGCAGAACGGGTGTGATGGCTATGACAGCAGTTCTGATAGCGAGTTCGATGATGGTAATGATCAGTATGATTACGTCAACTTGAGGCAGTGGCATGATGCTGAAAACGGATCTAACAGTTCAACTAACCAAGATGATAGGTGAGCTAACCATTACTTTAACATTTCTGAAATCTTGAAGTAAATGAGAAATCTACAACTTAAACGAACCGCTAAACATCTGATGACCACTTACTGCTCGGACTAATAAGCCTTTATAAACTTCTCTGCTCAAAATATGTAAGGTGAAAAACTAAACGTTAGAAATAGAGATTAAAAAAAGTAAAGTTGATTCCCAAATTGTCTCCAGTAATTCAAAAGTTAAATTTTGATTTTCAATTTGAAACTCTAAATTTGTAAACGAAAAATAATGTCGACATGCAGTTAACCTGAGAGTTAAATTTATGTTGTCTTTTATGCAAGATGTAATATGTAAAACACCACAATGTTTCATCACATTCCAAACACCGAGAAGAAATCTGAAACTACGAAGAATAGCGTAGTATTTTTAGATGACATTCGAGGTGTTTGGAAATGTGGTAAAACACTTTTTTGAGTGTTTTGATGTTTCTCCACTATCAAAAGTAATCTAAGGAGGAAAGGGAATACAATCGTAAACATTTTTGCTTCTTTCGATCACAAATCAATCCACCATAAACAGCATTATTTTAACGTGATGAACTGCTAATGTCAGTGACAATGCTTGGTAATCTGTGACACTAACAAACTGAGGGCTTTTGCTTTTCATGGAGATAAAAAATGTTGTCTCTACCATTCCAAGCCACGCCGACCGACGAACGTTTTACACATTCTTTATAGATAACGGCGAACTGTTTTTACGAGAAATCACGAGTTGGCCTGGGGCGGGGCTAAAGTTAACCTAGATGGAGAGTTTCTCGCATTGGGGGTTTGGTGACCCGAGGGGGATGGGGTCCAACTTTTCCCTATGTAAACATTGAATATGGTAACTCGCATAACAGGGACAAGTTCAGGATATAAAGAACATGCACGAAAGTGACGTAATAATCAAGGACAACTCTTTTCATGTAAACGTTCGATAAGGGATGGCTTGTGGGGAGGGTAACCCTTTTTACACAAGGGAGAACTTCTCCATATAAACAGGCTTTGACTCACACATTGCATGACACCATACTTAACAATTATTCGTCGTAGTGGTTAGAGGTACATTGATTGAGTTTCGGAACCGAGTTGCAAAACCAACACCTGTCAATCAAAAAGTGCTGTAGAGTCGTTAAAATGAATATTGCTACATTTGGTTCCCAAAAACGTCATCCTCGATATTCTTGCAAAACGAGCTATTGGGATCTTTATATGTCGAATTATTATCGCATTTTGATCGATTCAGTCTTATTATGATCTTTTGGAGGACAGACGCTAAGATGACGTCATAAGCATTTTTCTTTATTTTTAAAACAAGTAGATCCTATGTTGTTATGCGCCCTTTCGGTAATAGATCACAGATGACGACAAAATGTAGTAAGAACATCAGTGACGCACTCGGCTATCGCCTCGTGTGCCACTTTTTTTGTTCTTAACACATTTTGACGTCTTCTGTGATCTATAAAACAATAAGATTATGAGCTCGAGATTTTTATCGCGCGACACTTGACGAGGGCGCTGCCCGAGTCGACTTTCACGCATAGAAATCGAGAGCGGATAATCTACTTGACCTTTCCTGCATTAAGTCGAGGTCCGAGTGGACAAAAAAAACAGTAAATGTATGAAAATGTCCATCCCAACCTCGCTCTGGTTCTATTGTTCGAGCACAGTGAAATGGAATGCATATAAATCTACTAGTCCTTCAAAACTGAATGTAAATCCTCTTCTTAGACACTTGGAAAACCCAAAGAAGCGGCCGCCAGTTTGTAAACAAGCTCTTACTGCTACGGCTACTCACTACGTACACAACACATTGGTATAAATCTGCTAGCCTTTTATCATGAATCCTGTTCTCTGATTGGCTACGCTACTTACCATCTGCAACACAGGCAATTAGAATACGGCATTCGTGATAGAACGCTAGCACAGACGCACGGCAACATAGAATCTATTTGTTGAGTTGATGGTAATCACCAGGAATTACAATCGTATTCAACGTCAACTGTTTTGTAAACAGGTCCATGTTTAGTGTTTGTATGTAGTGTGGCGTGTTGTGGTGTGCCGCAGAGCTCTTGTATATCCGTGTTGTCATGTATTTTCTGCTGACAGTATTATTATAACCTTGTGAGTTTCAAAACAAGAACAACACATAGTAACACCTAACATTAATAATTTTACATGTCCTGTATTCTAATGAAATGAAATAATGAGACTGAATACAATAAATTAAGTTTCTCATAAGTGTCTTATGTACGGCTGCCATCCAGCCTGAATGTTAAGTTCTGTGTTTCTCATAGCTATCTGTTGCTCGGTTTTAAATTTCACTTTGGCGACTTAGATTAGGAATTACACCATGTTTCCAACTTAACCAGATATGTAGTTTATCAAGTAAAATAAAGTAATAAGTAAAGTAAAGTAAAGTAAAGTAATATTTCAATTTCCTCGTCTAATTTACTTAATAACACATCTTGTAGCGTGAGGTCCACGCCTTTGCCAGAAACCAGAGACCAAAAGGAAGCACAATCATTACAGACTAGGTTTGTGAAAGAGCACTCATAAAATAGATGATTCACATTAACTAATCGCTACAATGAAAGCACTTTCTAAACTGTGTGGTTTTTAAACTAGTGGTCGCCGAATTTGTTTACAGATAAGTCAGTTGAAAAAAATAAAACTTAAAACGTAATTATAAAATGCCTGGAGAAAGTAATGACATGTAAATTAAGATCTTAAATTCATATACGTCGTTATGAGTTAACCAACCTTATAACCATCATAATGTTTTAATGGTTTCCCATTCTAATGGTCTGCGATTGTGTAAGCTGGCTTTTCTTTGTAAGTTGAATACGACTTCTCTCTCCCCTATCTTTTAGTTCGTCGAAAAGGCAGGAACGAGAAAAAAAGTGGTGCGCGAAAACTGGGGAGGGGCAAGACGTGCATCTTGCTCCCAGTGTTTGCGCGACGATTTTTCCAGTCGTTAGCTTTACACTCGATGTGGTAGCATTTCGGAATATATGGTATTCACATTTTGCCAACTTGTATTTGTCTGTTTTGTGTTGAAAGCTTCAAACATAAAAACGTTTATTTCCATTCCTCTTTTGTCATAAGCTACTCGCATACTTCGCCTGATATAAAATTTACTATGCCCACAAAAATGCTAAACGTAGAAAATGGCCTAAAAATAATTAAAAAAATCTTCACTTGTTTCCTCCATGGTTTTAAACAATTAAGGTAATCCTGGATTTGCTCTCTTAACTCAGTTCTACATTTTTCAACGGAATCATGGTAACATAATATCATTGACTTGGAGAAAAGCACGTTTAAACCAATGCTTTACGCCGGACTCGGCAGAGATTTTTTTGTTGTTGTTTTGAATTTCTCACCTTGTTGACCACCGTGTTTGTGTATTTTTGTCCTCTACGTTTCTTTTACTGTCCTAGTAAGTTAACGGGTATCGATGTAGCAGATTTTTGCAGTTACATGAAGCATAAAAAGCACCAGGTTTTGTGCAGGTATAAAATATCATTACAAAAATTATTAAATTTCATTTGGAATTTTTTAAAAGCAAATTGACGTCAGTTTTTAATGCGTCTGTCCAAAGAAATATTTTGAATGAATAATAAAGCAGTTATTGAATTCGGCTTTCGTAGGATATGAGAATTCTGTAGATCTCAGAGGGTGTTATCCAGCTCGGCCTTCTGCTTCGGTGGATAACACCCTCCTATCTGCCGAATTCTCATATCCTACGAAAGCGTATCGAGGGGGACGTGACGGCCTAAAGTGTGCGGTGCTGTCTTACACTTTTGGCCTTTGAGAATTTTGGCGCTCTACAAGGCACTGTATGGAATTTAAAATAACAATGGATTATTGATTGTACACGACCACATCAGCTTTGCTGAACTTTTTTAATCGTGTTTCAAATAAATGCTGTTATTAAAAACGCGCGATAAAATATCATGTTACCTTTTGGGAATAATATAAAGAACATATTCTCACCTTGCCTGGTTTAGTGTTTCTGTTGTCCATTGGGCCTATTTCATTGATTTTCTTTGTGGGCGGGGTGGTTTGGGATGTTTTTAGACGTCTATAGAAAGCTGCGACAAACACCTCAGACTACAATTGCACCCTGGAGAAATTTCTAAAGCGGAAATATTGAGTAACAGCAGAAAAAGACGGGCATGATATTTCAAACTATTTCTTCTGTTTACTTAGCATTGAAAGGATAAACTCCAAGAAAAAGTCCATGTCAAAACGTCCTCAAGCTCCGGGCAAACCAAAGTTAAAACCAAAACCCACTCCATCCCTACCCAAGTGCAAGACGATTTACCCTTATGACGCAACTGATGTAGATGAGCTGAGTTTCCAACCGGACGAAATTATAGAAATTGTTAAAGAAGGTAAGAAACCTCGAACGGAACCTCCTTTGGAGTGCACCTTAAGATATTGTGTTTGTTGTTTGTATGACCTCCTGAGTGGTAGACCATTGTTTCTCGATGGTCTGAACCAAATTGGTAGCAGCTGATGAAGCATACTAAACGTATCGATGCAGTGAACAAATCAAACTTCAGATTTTCAACGTGCAACCTGGCACTAAGGGTGGAAAACGCGCTTACAGCAGTCCACGATTGGTTTAGTTTTACCCAGTCCAAATTGGTTGCATAACGTTTCAAAAATTATCTTGGACAAAGGGGGTACTCCAGGATATACGCGTTGTATAACCTACCCAGAAATTTCATATCATGCTAGTTTAAATTTCAATGGCATTTACAGGTGTTCAATATCAGAAAGGTAGATTGTATTGTAGATCTGGTTAGGGTATTTGCCCATTCTGACTTTGGTCTGACCTCTATTTCTTTCGTTCCCAGATCCTTCAGGATGGTGGACGGGGAAGCTACGTGGCCGCGAAGGACTGTTTCCCAGTAACTACATTGAAAAGATTTAATAGAAATGAGAAAAAATGAAAGAATGTTTCAGTTTTTTTTGTCAACGGTTATGTAAATATTTTAGCGAGATTTAAAGACTATCCAATTTTTCAATCTCAAATGATATTTAATTGCCCGTTTAGTTTGGTGGTGATTTTAAACAATTATTGGATGAGGTTTTTTGTGATATCCGGAATAATCAAGGTCGAGGCAAGTGTTATCAGCCGAAGCCGAAGGCTGAGGCTGATAACACTAACCGAGACCTTGATTATTCCGGATATCACAAAAAACGAATCTTATAATTGTTTTATTATACATTGTTTTGAAAAAAATAACGACAAACGCATTATCGATGAAGCGAATCGAGAAGCCATTCTTACTTCGCTGTCCGTGAACCTGACATTGTTGTCCGTGAACTTGACATTGCTCTTGGAAATCATGCATTGCGCGCGCAACCTACAGATTATTCACTAAATCTGTAGGTACAGATTAGTGAATAATCTGTAGGTTGTGCTGTTTCCCAGAATTAACTGTAGGCTTTTAGCCAATGAGAAGAAAGATGGTGACTACAATGTATAATAAATAAAGATATTGTGTTATCTCAAGTAGAAAAGTTCATGCGTCGTTCAGTCCACTTTCACTATTGATTCACATGATGCTGTTAAGGACGGTGCCTACTATTGTTACTGCGCATACGGTCTGCGCATCCTCGGGATACTCGGATTTCCTATGGGTGGTGCTTATAATACAGGGATATTTTGCGCGGTTCAAAACTATGCGGAGGAAAGTAGAAACTTAGCAAGTGCTCTTGGTATCCAAAAAGAAAATTGGGGGTAACCACGCATTTTTCAGAGATAATTAAGCTTTAATTGGGAAAAAAACGCCATACATTGCTTTGTATTTTAAA
>JAHPZR010012106.1:25000-35369 GCA_019787425.1 Platygyra sinensis
GATTTTTTTAATTATTTTTAGGCCATTTTCTACGTTTAGCATTTTTGTGGGCATAGTAAATTTTATATCAGGCGAAGTATGCGAGTAGCTTATGACAAAAGAGGAATGGAAATAAACGTTTTTATGTTTGAAGCTTTCAACACAAAACAGACAAATACAAGTTGGCAAAATGTGAATACCATATATTCCGAAATGCTACCACATCGAGTGTAAAGCTAACGACTGGAAAAATCGTCGCGCAAACACTGGGAGCAAGATGCACGTCTTGCCCCTCCCCAGTTTTCGCGCACCACTTTTTTTCTCGTTCCTGCCTTTTCGACGAACTAAAAGATAGGGGAGAGAGAAGTCGTATTCAACTTACAAAGAAAAGCCAGCTTACACAATCGCAGACCATTAGAATGGGAAACCATTAAAACATTATGATGGTTATAAGGTTGGTTAACTCATAACGACGTATATGAATTTAAGATCTTAATTTACATGTCATTACTTTCTCCAGGCATTTTATAATTACGTTTTAAGTTTTATTTTTTTCAACTGACTTATCTGTAAACAAATTCGGCGACCACTAGTTTAAAAACCACACAGTTTAGAAAGTGCTTTCATTGTAGCGATTAGTTAATGTGAATCATCTATTTTATGAGTGCTCTTTCACAAACCTAGTCTGTAATGATTGTGCTTCCTTTTGGTCTCTGGTTTCTGGCAAAGGCGTGGACCTCACGCTACAAGATGTGTTATTAAGTAAATTAGACGAGGAAATTGAAATATTACTTTACTTTACTTTACTTTACTTATTACTTTATTTTACTTGATAAACTACATATCTGGTTAAGTTGGAAACATGGTGTAATTCCTAATCTAAGTCGCCAAAGTGAAATTTAAAACCGAGCAACAGATAGCTATGAGAAACACAGAACTTAACATTCAGGCTGGATGGCAGCCGTACATAAGACACTTATGAGAAACTTAATTTATTGTATTCAGTCTCATTATTTCATTTCATTAGAATACAGGACATGTAAAATTATTAATGTTAGGTGTTACTATGTGTTGTTCTTGTTTTGAAACTCACAAGGTTATAATAATACTGTCAGCAGAAAATACATGACAACACGGATATACAAGAGCTCTGCGGCACACCACAACACGCCACACTACATACAAACACTAAACATGGACCTGTTTACAAAACAGTTGACGTTGAATACGATTGTAATTCCTGGTGATTACCATCAACTCAACAAATAGATTCTATGTTGCCGTGCGTCTGTGCTAGCGTTCTATCACGAATGCCGTATTCTAATTGCCTGTGTTGCAGATGGTAAGTAGCGTAGCCAATCAGAGAACAGGATTCATGATAAAAGGCTAGCAGATTTATACCAATGTGTTGTGTACGTAGTGAGTAGCCGTAGCAGTAAGAGCTTGTTTACAAACTGGCGGCCGCTTCTTTGGGTTTTCCAAGTGTCTAAGAAGAGGATTTACATTCAGTTTTGAAGGACTAGTAGATTTATATGCATTCCATTTCACTGTGCTCGAACAATAGAACCAGAGCGAGGTTGGGATGGACATTTTCATACATTTACTGTTTTTTTTGTCCACTCGGACCTCGACTTAATGCAGGAAAGGTCAAGTAGATTATCCGCTCTCGATTTCTATGCGTGAAAGTCGACTCGGGCAGCGCCCTCGTCAAGTGTCGCGCGATAAAAATCTCGAGCTCATAATCTTATTGTTTTATAGATCACAGAAGACGTCAAAATGTGTTAAGAACAAAAAAAGTGGCACACGAGGCGATAGCCGAGTGCGTCACTGATGTTCTTACTACATTTTGTCGTCATCTGTGATCTATTACCGAAAGGGCGCATAACAACATAGGATCTACTTGTTTTAAAAATAAAGAAAAATGCTTATGACGTCATCTTAGCGTCTGTCCTCCAAAAGATCATAATAAGACTGAATCGATCAAAATGCGATAATAATTCGACATATAAAGATCCCAATAGCTCGTTTTGCAAGAATATCGAGGATGACGTTTTTGGGAACCAAATGTAGCAATATTCATTTTAACGACTCTACAGCACTTTTTGATTGACAGGTGTTGGTTTTGCAACTCGGTTCCGAAACTCAATCAATGTACCTCTAACCACTACGACGAATAATTGTTAAGTATGGTGTCATGCAATGTGTGAGTCAAAGCCTGTTTATATGGAGAAGTTCTCCCTTGTGTAAAAAGGGTTACCCTCCCCACAAGCCATCCCTTATCGAACGTTTACATGAAAAGAGTTGTCCTTGATTATTACGTCACTTTCGTGCATGTTCTTTATATCCTGAACTTGTCCCTGTTATGCGAGTTACCATATTCAATGTTTACATAGGGAAAAGTTGGACCCCATCCCCCTCGGGTCACCAAACCCCCAATGCGAGAAACTCTCCATCTAGGTTAACTTTAGCCCCGCCCCAGGCCAACTCGTGATTTCTCGTAAAAACAGTTCGCCGTTATCTATAAAGAATGTGTAAAACGTTCGTCGGTCGGCGTGGCTTGGAATGGTAGAGACAACATTTTTTATCTCCATGAAAAGCAAAAGCCCTCAGTTTGTTAGTGTCACAGATTACCAAGCATTGTCACTGACATTAGCAGTTCATCACGTTAAAATAATGCTGTTTATGGTGGATTGATTTGTGATCGAAAGAAGCAAAAATGTTTACGATTGTATTCCCTTTCCTCCTTAGATTACTTTTGATAGTGGAGAAACATCAAAACACTCAAAAAAGTGTTTTACCACATTTCCAAACACCTCGAATGTCATCTAAAAATACTACGCTATTCTTCGTAGTTTCAGATTTCTTCTCGGTGTTTGGAATGTGATGAAACATTGTGGTGTTTTACATATTACATCTTGCATAAAAGACAACATAAATTTAACTCTCAGGTTAACTGCATGTCGACATTATTTTTCGTTTACAAATTTAGAGTTTCAAATTGAAAATCAAAATTTAACTTTTGAATTACTGGAGACAATTTGGGAATCAACTTTACTTTTTTTAATCTCTATTTCTAACGTTTAGTTTTTCACCTTACATATTTTGAGCAGAGAAGTTTATAAAGGCTTATTAGTCCGAGCAGTAAGTGGTCATCAGATGTTTAGCGGTTCGTTTAAGTTGTAGATTTCTCATTTACTTCAAGATTTCAGAAATGTTAAAGTAATGGTTAGCTCACCTATCATCTTGGTTAGTTGAACTGTTAGATCCGTTTTCAGCATCATGCCACTGCCTCAAGTTGACGTAATCATACTGATCATTACCATCATCGAACTCGCTATCAGAACTGCTGTCATAGCCATCACACCCGTTCTGCTGTGGGGCCGCTGGGTTACCGTTATAGCCATCATACCCATTTTGCTGAGGAGTTGAACTGTAGCTCTGGGGGCTGTCTCCTAGCTCATGCCTTCCTTGGTGATGTGTAGCACTGTATGTAACATTCTGTTGGGTTGCTGCAACACTATACGACGTACCATTCTGTTGAGATGGTGCTGTGCTATATGACATGCAGTGCTGCGGAATCGCTCCCGCAGTAGTGCTGTATGGTGCTTCATTCCATTGACTTGCGGCAGTACTGTATGGCATGTCATTCTGTCCAGTGCTGTAGGGTGTTCTATTCTGCTTAGTGGTTGCAGTGCTGTATGGCGTTCCCTTCTGTTGTGTACCTGCAGCATCATATTGTGTTCCATTCCACTGACTTGCGGCAGAGCTGTAGGGAATTCCATTCTGCTGACTCGTGACAGTGCTGTACGGTATTACATTCCGTTGCGTTCTTGCAGCATTGTGTGGAGTTCCATTCTGAAGTGTTCTGGCAGCACTGTACGAAATTCCATCCGGCGAACTTGCAGCAGAACGGTATGGTGTTCCTGTATGCTGACTTGGAACAGCACCGTAAGGGGTCCCATTCTGTAGCGTGGTGGAAACTCTATATGAAGTTCCATTCTGTTGAGTTCCCACTGCGCTGTATGGTATGCCATTCTGTTGAGTTGTGACAGCGCTGTACGGATCTCCATTTTGTCGGAATCCTGCAGCACTGTGTGGTACTGGAGGGTTGAGGTACAAGGGAGCCATCTGTTCGTATCCCTGTTGAGCCGTGGCACGCTGATCATTTCCTGCCCTGTATGTTGTTCTCTGCTGTACAACACTCTGCGCATTGTAATTTACTGCAACAGGAGCATGGGGATGTGCCATGGTTACATACTCTGGACTCTCTGGAGCTGGAGCGTATGCACTTTGGCTGTTTGAGCCACTAGTATTACTGTAATTCACTGGGTTCATCTGCTCATATCCACTCTGTACAGCTCTGGCCTGCCGACGGTTTGTAGTGGTGTGCGTGGCACCGTGAGAGGCACTTCTGGCTCTGTAATCTCCTGAATATGCTGTGTCCTGTGCTGTGGTACTCCCTGAGTAGGGAGGTTTGTCTGATCTGTACGAACTTTGTTGAGGGGCTTGGTTTAGACGATATCCCGCTCTATTGTACCCATTTTGATCGGGCGGCCTTGTTGAATACTGACTGTTTTGAGTTGTTTCTGTCCACTGCATCCTCTGCTGTTCAGTTGTAGAACTGTAAACACTTTCCCTCTGTGATGCAATGGTCACAGAGCGAGGACGTTGCACTGTTCGTTGTCCACTTCGTCCTGCAGTTCCTCTGGCATAGGGATCTTGCTGTAATTCACCTCCTCGATGCAATCTTTCATCGTGTTTCTCACTGAATGGGAATACATGAATTACCTCTCGCTGATGAGAGGTAATGTTGGCAGAACGAGGGCGCTGCCTGGCTTGTCTGGCAGCATTCAAGTGGTCATCTTCAAAACTTACCCTCCTCTTACCATCTTCAGACTTACGTCTCAAAGTCGTTTCATTGTACTGTGCATTCTGCCCACCATAAGTTTTCCTATACTGTCCATAGACTGCCGTATCCCACTGCTCAGGATTTTTCCCATATTGACGGGATCCGTCGCCAAACTGCAGGGAGGATGCCGCATGGTGGATATGAGGTGGATAGTCTACATGGCGTCCACTGGGTGTGGGATAAGTCGCTCGAGTTCCTCCTCTTAAAGTAGTGACGGGTGGGTTCATGCGGTTAAATCTGTTTATGGTTTAAAGGTCGTGAATTCAATTAAGGCGTTGAGAAGAGTTACATCAAGTGATCACAATTGCCTAACTGCTTCTATTTCAGCGTAGCGAAAGCTGTTAACTTGGCTTTAACTGTGATGTATTTGGATAAATTTTAAAATTGAGGTAGTTTATTTTCATGTAAATTTTAACAACAACTTTTGTCAGTGTCATGTTGGGTAATAGACGGCAATTGGCAGTTAAACCTGAAAATTATCCGCTTGGTATCTGAACGTCTTAATTCGTTGATCAGTCTCTTACAGTATAATTACGTGTTACACCGGTTATTGTTTTACATTACAGAATCCGACGAGTGGAAATTTAATTTTGACAAGGAATTTATCACTCAATTTATCAACGACACACCCAAAACATCACAGACAAAGAGCACCAAAAGCACAGCACAGCACAGCACAGGACACTACCTACAGTGTAACACAACACAACACGGCAGTAAAGTCCCCTAGTCCCCTTTAACTTTTATAACTACATTGCCTGTCTGGTATCTTCCTATGATTACAGAATAGTCGTGCACACTAACGTGATCTTACATGCAATACTGTTCTGCATATGTTGTAGCACGCTGTACTGAAAGATATTTGTTGGAGGGCTTTTTTTCATTTTAGTGAACACCCATGTAACTATCGACTTTTCTCGAAGTTTCTTCCAAAAATCGTTTATGTACCGGCAATAACAAAACCACGCTCAAACACTTAAACAGTTTCGAACTCTTTGTTCCAATGAAAAACAAACACAAGTTCCCACGAGTACACCGTAAGCAGTCTTGACATGGCGCAATGGTAACTTAATGATGCTAAGCAGCTCCCAAGACGAAGCCCGCGGGCTAACAATTGCCATAACATATTTTTGCATGTAACATCACCCTAACTTGCTGCTAAAAAACAAAACGTAACACAAACTCACCCACACACTCCTGACTCTGGAGTCCGCATGAATTCCTGTTGTCTGACATCAAAGTTAGAAGGACCTCGGGCCAGATGTTGTGCTCCAGATCTCGGTAATGAAGGCTGTTTGTGAGTCTGAGCATACTTGTTGAGACTTGAAGATGTTCGGCCACGCGCATGGCTGGGACCTTGTTGCTGTGAGGGGTACCCTGGGGCTGCACGACGAGGTTTACTCGGGCCAGAACTGGCTGCGACTTGACGACCAGGTCCTGATGGAACAAAAGAGATGTAGAATAGTATCAGTGCTTATGGTTTTCCTTAAGCTTCGGTGCTCATATCCCTTAAAGCTGGGTTCATTTGACAATTTCTCTTGCTATATTGTTCTTGGGTTCTTGTGCCAATTTCTCTTGCTAAATTGTGGACATTTTTGGCTTCATCGCGGTGCTTGAAACACATAAAGCGTAGTATAACAGCTATCTGTCTCGCAGACTTACTGGTGTCCTTGGGAAGTCCTCGGGCAATGGAGACATTGAGTGTTTTGCCACCAGGCTTAAGTATAGGGAAGTCGGAATCACCAGCAGAGAAGGTCAGAGTACGTGTCCCTCCTCCACCCCACCCTTCCTTCTTCACCGCCACTGTGATACTGAAAGGTACAACAGAAACGACAGGTTGTCAAGGAAACGCGTTCTTACCAGTAATGGTTTGAGCTCTTAGCTGACATAACCTTGGCGCTGCAACATAAACAGCACCAAGAAAATGACTACCACAAAAACAAATAAACTTTGGTTGGCCCTTGAACATACAGTACTTATTCACAACTGTATTATGTATTTTATTTTGTAATATAAATTTGCAATCTCAAAGTCGCACTCCGGGTTAAAATGTTTACCTTCATTTAACTGTAACCCACAAATTACAAGCTAATTGATCTTGCTCTACTAAACAGGTTCTTGTATATTTGGGTTGTAAAATGGTAAATTTCTACCAGCAGGTCAACCTCATTCCTAGGGTCTCTCATCTTACCACCCACTGCACGGTAAGATGAGAGATAATTAAATTGCCATCAGCTTCAGTTCGTAAACCCCTAGGTTCCCACCAGCGGGTTTTTACTATAGCTCAAGTATATTTAAACCTTTCAAAGCTATAACGATCGTCACAGGGAGCACACAATCTTGCTGAGTAGGGAGAGAGTGAATAAAAGGAACGAAAAGAATGAAGAGTTTATCTTTGTTTCCTGTTGTCATATCTTATGCGACCTTACAGAGAAAACCGCCACTTATAAGTCCTACGTAACACTGTAGGGCTTGCCAATGTTCAAATGTAAACCAAACAAAATTTTTTTGCGGAGCGCAAAAAGGCCTAGGTACGAGTTTAGCCCTTCAGGGTTAGGCAGGTTTTGTTTTCTCTGTAAGGTCGCGTAAGATATGACAACTGGAGACAAAGGTTAACTATTCATTCTTTTGGTTCCTTTATTTACTCTCTCCCTACTTGGCAAGATTGTGTGCTCCTTGTAGTATGGTGAGCGTTTGAAAAGGATTTAATGGGGCCCAGGATGTAAATGCTACAAAATGTCTTGGATACCATGCACCAAAGAGACAGAGCTGGACGAGAAGATATCTTCTGCGGTTTTAATCAAACGTGCACATGCAAATTTGAAAAACAAAATACAGCTATGGCCTGTTTCAAGGAATATTAGGTTCAATAGTTCATCAAAAAGATTGACTAGATACAGGAATATTACAGTATTTCATCTCTGTTTTGGGATACAATACAGTCAGTTTAAGGGACATCTTATGCATAAACCTTTAAATTTATTATCATACCTGCTGGTGATGTCCACTTTCAGCTGGCGACTCAGAGAATCTTGATATTTTGATGACAGAAGAGTAAGAAACTCCGTCTTGAACACGGTTTCCAAGACACTGTCATACTCGCCAGGAATGTGAAGCACTATAAAGTCATCTTGAAGTGGGCTGGAAAAATAAATGACAAAACAACTTATTCTTTCCTAAGATGTATTTTAAGATCTAGACAGGCAGGTAAAACTATGCCAAGCAGTGTACGTTTATTTTTTGTCTCAATGCAAAACTTACAGCTATTAGAGAAAGAAAACACTGTAGGCAATGTTGAAGGTAGGAAGGTAGAAAACATTTTAGGCGACATAAATAGAGTTCACTTGCTGTGATTTACAAGGAGTATGAAGTATTTTAACTGGTCATAAGCTTGAAAACTGAAACAAGACGTCCAGCTAATAGCATAATGAATTCCTGCTCGACCAATTAATGTTGGTCAAACGTATTTTCCGGACAACATTGACCTCACTAACTGATGCAGATATGTTAAAGGGGCTCAGTCACGGCATCTTGAGTTATTTTGAACATCGAAAAAAATACCGTCAAATTGAAGGAAACCTAAAAATAACACTTTGTAAAGATAGAGAAACATCAAAGAGACGATAATAAACCATAAAGGAAAAAGGATGGTTAAGGATGGAGAAGATTGACGCGGATTGCAAACAACGAATTTGAGAAGTTTTGCTAAGCTTTTCAAACGTGACTGAGTCCCTTTAACTGGTACGTCAAACGTGTCCTGATGACGCAGTCCAAAAATCTGAGAAAAACCTCTTTCATTTACACTAACCTGAGTGATACCGATCCTATACTCTTCATTTCTAGTTTACGCTTCACCACTTCGTACACTTTACCCTTCTCTGGTCCTTTCTTCACCTAAAAGTGAGAAATTACAATACAGGTTATTTATCACCACTGAAAATTTATTCTTTACTTCCAGCGCTGATAAAAACAAATTTTGAAAACGAGTTTTCAACTTACTGGAAATTTACTAGTGAAATTTAAACACAATTCTAAACATAGGGACCACCTAACTGCGTTAATCAGGGTTTTTTTTTGCATTGTTTGTGATTTAGCAGGCCACAAGAATTTTAAACCTAATGCTTACTATTAGTTAGAAACAGTAACATTTCTTACCTAAGGATACCAATAAGTATGTAAAAGATAAAGATAGATGGACAACAGACATTTAAAAAACTGAAAATATCAAAGTTGTTTATTCCTTTAGCCATACTTGCCTTTTCTCTTCCAATGAGGTAAATGTGCTTGCTTGATAACAGAAGGTCCCGCTTCATTGCCTGTGAAAAGGCGGGTCAATTCAGATTCACTACACACAGAATGTATTGATGTGAGTTTGTAAGTGTCAATATGGCTGAGGAATTAAGTCAAGAATAAAGTACAAATTACAGTGGAACCTCGATTTAACGAAGTCGCTGGGGACCGGCCAAATTTGTTCGTTAAATCGAGGGTTCGTTATATCGAAAACCTCGATATAACGAATTTGAGGGGAAACGACCAAAAGTTCGTTATATCGAGGTCATAGTTAATGATTGATTTATAACATAGGTGACTTCTGTGGAAATACTGTAGTGCCAATGTCTACGACATATAATAAGCCGTTGACTGAAAGGTTGCTGTCTCTTTACCATAAGGATTAAAGGATTTCCTGACTGTTGATCTGTTCAGCGTTTATCTTCTGTCCCGTTTTGACGTTGGAATTCGTTATATCGAGGTATATTTTACGTTTGGGCTTCCGGATTATGTTCGTTATATCGAGGAATTCGTTATATCGAAGTTCGTTATATCGAGGTTCTATTCCATACATTTTACTGTAATTTTGGCCGAGTCATAGAGTATTGTTCGTTATATCGAGGACTTCGTTAAATAGAGGTTCGTTAAATCGAGGTTCCACTGTACCAAGAATCTCATCAAAACAACATCCCACCTTGAATCTTCTGTCATACTTGTTCACCGTAACAGCAAATTCGATCCTTTCTCGCTTTTCTAAAAGAAGGTATCAAACTTAGCAACATGGCACTTAAACGGTTAAGTATAAAAAACATTAAATATTAAATTCCACACAGTACTCAAATAATTGAGTCCATACCGACTAAACTTCTCAATGCTGGGTTTTCATCATAACCAATGTAATCACCAACAAAGTTACGGTTAATGCTGCCTCTTCGTCTTTCTTTCTTGTTGAAAAGGATGTCTGATGCTGAAACGAGCAGACACAGAGAACAATAACAACAATTTGGTGCCTTCATTACTTCGGTAAAACCTCGTTTGAACAGTTTTAATAACACCAACATTACTTAGAAGCTTATTTCAAATATAGATTTTAATTATATAACGGAGGTAAGTTCGTAAAGAAACTGTGGTGCTGCGTCGGAGGGAGTAATTACAAGATAATTTGGTTTTATCAACTGGGTTGATAATGTGAATTGGCCACTGTAAAGAGAT
>JAHPZR010012111.1:0-2500 GCA_019787425.1 Platygyra sinensis
ATTTTAGGATATCAAGTAGATGAGGCAGCAGCTGCTTTGAGGATATCACCAAAAACAATCGAACGATATGTCTCAAAAGTTTTAAATTTTGGAGAAGTGAAAGCAAATACCATCGGAAGACCGATAAACAGTGTGGCCATGCACCCGGCCGCACGTGGAATTTTTGATTATGGAGGCAGTGCTTGTACATCCCGAAAAGACACTGTCAGAAATTGCAGCATGATGTGTACACTGAAACGGGATCAGATTTTGCGTTAGCAAGTTTCTTCTTTTATCTGAAACGAAATCGTTTTAGTCTAAAAAGGTTTGTTTGAATTTTTCTGCTTTTGAATCGATTTTTCACGGCTTATGGAACGTACAATTAACCTGAGATTTTCTCTATTTAATACTCAGCTCAACAAAATTGCCCTTCAGAGACAAAACAAAAGCTATGCACGTGCGTTTTGAATCTCTGTACATTTCTTTGCCATCCTCTGCAGAACAACAGTGTGAAGTAATATATCAAACATGAGAAACAGTGTTTCATCGGGATATCCAAACACCGAGAAGAGAGTTGAAAATACGACGCGCAGCGGAGTATTTTTGACGAAATTCGAGGTTTTTGGATAGCCGATGAAACACTGTCTGGAGTGTTTGATATATCTCCTCAATCGAAACAAAAACTAAGGAGTAAACGGAAAATTAAAATCGTAAAAATCTATGCTAATTAAGACCGGGTATCCAAACCTCCTTCACGCTTATGATTTTCTTTGTTTTAACTTGATTAATTATTAATGAGTTTGAGAAATGATTTTAAAGTTCTATGTATTTTGGAGAACGCGAATCGCAATGGCTAATTTTTGGTATCTTCTTTTGGAAATGATCGCTGTCGGAGCATGTTCAGTTTGAGCAAATTTTTATACAGACAGGCGTACTGAACAGATTTACAGAGTTACGACTTTCAAAGGTAAAATATAACTTCATTTTTTACGTCCTCCCCGCCGTCGCCGTCGTCATTGCTAAAACTCCCAAATGATTTTCTTCACTACTGTATGAACAGACGATTTTTTACTTTTTTACTCGGTAAAAGCCTATAAAAGCGGCATAAGCAACACACACATACGTGTATGCACGTGGAGCCCGTGAGTTTCGAGTGAGTTAAGGGGGGAGAACCTTAACTACAAATCTGTCGCTAAGGAAATCTCAAAACCTCCTTTTTTTGGCTCCTGAAGTCCAGTGGGCATCAAAGTTTACCGTGTTTGTTCGATTCACGTTTCCTTTAAATGTTTCAAACCACGCCCATATTTGGTATGTCACGTGACCACAATAGAAAATGTCTAAAACTCGGACTGAGTGGATCGTTTTCGAAATATAACAATACGATTTGTTAAAACACGGCATTATCTTCAACTTGTAGTATGCGTTTGAGGAAATGTACAATATTTCGAAAATTATAGATCTTTAAGAGGCTATTAAAAGCACTTAAAGATCTATAATTTTCGAAATATTGTACATTTCCTCAAACGCATACTACAAGTTGAAGATAATGCCGTGTTTTAACAAATCGTATTGTTATATTTCGAAACGATCCACTCAGTCCGAGTTTTTAGACATTTTCTATTGTGGTCACGTGACATACCAAATATGGGCGTGGTTCGAAACATTTAAAGGAAACGTGAATCGAACAAACACGGTAAACTTTGATGCCCACTGGACTTCAGGAGCCCCAAAAAAGGAGGTTTTGAGATTTCCTTAGCAACAGATTTGTAGTTAAGGTTCTCCCCCCTTAACTGCTAATGACGTTATTGAAATAATTTGAAGAAATACATTGACGAAAACAATTCTTACAAACTTTACAGTGTAAAATTGGACAAAATAATATCTTTTAAATAATAATCGGACCCTCTCATTACCCGCACTGAGAATGTTTGGTGTGACGGGCGAGAAATGTAAAGTTCATTACCAACATCCTTGCCCAACAACGTAGTTTTAAACTTTGGGAGTTTATGATGCTGTCGCAACCTTGACAGGCGTGCTTCATAACTTGACGGCGCTTCTTCCTCATCACAGTCATAATCTCAAAACTGGGTCCGTGGTTAGCTACACAAAACAATAAATTGCTTAAACCAGTTCCTGATCTTTACAAGCGGAATTAGAGAAGCTTGAATTCCAGCCGTCTTCTTGAGTAACACACTCTCCTGAGTATGCAACCTGAAGAGACGGGGATGATATTCAGGATAAAAAAAAATTACTATACCTTTTCTTTTCTTCCCCGATGTTGAGACGATTGAGTTATTGACTTTAGGCAAGTGTTGATCGACCCACAAAGTAATCATCCCCTTTTTCACTAAGGACAGTGCCTCGACAAGTTGAACTTCCGAAGTAATAGAAAACTTCTCATTTCCTTCACCGATGTAACCAGAAGTAAAGCCGGTTACAATCTGCTGCTGGTCGGAGTTCCTCTGTGCATCACTCCAATAAGTAGGCTTTTAATCTAGTAACGCTGTCAAACAGAGGCATG
>JAHPZR010012111.1:10000-17500 GCA_019787425.1 Platygyra sinensis
ATTCGTGATGTTTAGATCTGTTCAGTGCGCCAATGGCTCTAAAAACGTGCTTAAGCTACATATGCAACGACGGCGATCAATTCCAAATGGAAATAGGAGAAACTAGCAGTCGTCGTCCACGTTCCGTAGACAACGCAGAACTTTGTCATTTCACTTTATTATTTTGCAGAGGACGGCAAAGGAATATATAGATTTTTAACGCACGTGCTCAGCTATTGTTTTGCTCATTAAACCTTTTGTTAATCACGCGATCCGCGGCTAGCTACTGCTAGGACTTGCTAGGAAAATGCCGAAATACAGTGCTCGTACAGTTAATTGCGAAAACTAGAAAGAGGAGACTCGTATTACACACAGCTCTACAAATAGAGTATCAGAGACGACAACTTTTGGTCTAATTGCCATGTTTGACCGTGCTTTTGTCAGCCAACTACAATGGAGCAGCAGTCACGGCAGTCTTGAGCAGCGGTCTCCATGTCAGCGATGACTTTCTATAGATCGCCATTCCCGGTTGCGAAATTATCTTTGTACAGCGCATGCTCGTCAGGGGGGAATTAGCGTTTGACAGATGTGGGGAGTATGTATTTTTGTGACATTTGCCTAGTCCATCACATTTGAACTAGTTATTTTGCAATTTGCATGATTTATGAATTGAGTTCAGCGCGTGTCTAGAGCGGCTTTTGCTGAAACGCCGAACCACTGTCGCGTTATCCGACTTGGCAAGTCGAACCGACGCTAGAGTCGAACCAATTAATTTGAGTCGAATTTAATTGCAGCAAACGTCGCACCATTCATGCGCCTATTTCAAAATAAATAGGTTCGACGAATTAAATTCGACTTAGATTCGACGTTTGATCTAGGCCTTAGATACACAGAAACACACAAAACTGTACGTGTTTATCACAGGCGCGAGACGGAGGAAAACGACTAACTCATAAACAAAAAAGCCGGAAACCGAAGGTTACAGACAAAAACGCACAAAACTGAAGAGCGTACATTCAGATTAGGGCTTAAAATTTAAAAGATAAACGAAGATAAATACACATAGCATGCCAACCGAAGGCTAATAGGGACGTACAAAACTGTCAGCCACAAATAAAATAAACACAAAAGGGAAAACCGTAGATAAAGCAGCGTGCATGAAACTGAAGGTAAACTAGTATTGCCTTCTAAAGAAGAATATTCTGCACCGAAAAATACGATTATCCTGAATCTAAATTATAACAATATGTGTAATCATAATAGCTATTTTACCGTTTGTTGAGATGTGAGAATCAGAAAAAATCCACTTCACCTACTTTAACAGCAAGGCTTATAGCCTAGAAAGGACAATGACACATTAGTGCTTAATTTCAATAAACATTCAAAAACATTTTTGATGTACATTGAAATATCAAACGAAGTTTACTGTTGTTACCGTTAATCGATTAGTCACAATTGGAATAAAATCCAATTTTGTCTGGATCAGCAAATGGAAACTTCCTTTGAAAAGAACAATGAATACTTAGTTTGTTAATGCACAGTAAAACTAATACAAATACCGAGTAATGTGTAACAGAAAAATATGTGAATTTTTCTGCACTGTATAGCTATGCATTCAGACTGAATTTCCTTCAGAACTTGACTAACCCTGTCTTCAAGTTATAGCATCTGTTTTGGCTTCATCTCTATGGACAATAGAAAGTCAAGTCCAGTCGAGATTGACATACAACTATAATAAATCCAGCTCCTTTAGCTTGAGAAACTGAATCTTAAGAAAGTGTCTTTCTTCGTGTTTCAGTTTTCAATTAAAATTTAGTCGGAATTAAAGAGTTACGTTAATATATGCTGTACATACATGTAAGACTCACTGTGTAAAATTGGAAACCTTTCTTTCGTCCACTGTGTCGCTCAAAGCTTAATCAAAATCCAGTGAGTTAGGAGTAATTGTGGCTTTTCGCGCAAGCTGGCCACAATAAAACAAATAATTTAATGTTCAACAAAAATATATATATAACTGGGCGCATGATAATATTCAGAAAGTGAAATCTGCCATCCTTTCCCTCCCCCTCAAAAAATATTACGTCATTCTCTTTTCAGGAAATTGATCTCCATGCAACCAAGACCTTTTTGACGATGTCACCCATTACTCACATTATTTCATACTTTTCATATCAACAACATTCACCTCAATAAATCAATTTATCATTACGAATTTGGTAAATTATGCAAGTTTCAAAGGATCCGGACTTTCAACAAAAAAAATAAAACAAAATAAATACAGGACGCATGACAATATTCAGAAAGTGAAATCTCTCATCCTTCTCATCCCCAACTGGCGACAAAAAAGTTCATAATTTAATATGTTGAATTTGGACTTTCAACAAAACAAATAATAATAAGTGACGCATGACAATATTCAGAAAGTGAAATCTGTCATTCTTCCCCCCCCCCCCCCAAAAAAAAAAAAAATTGTATCGCGTCATTCCCTTTTCAAGAAATTGGTCTCGATGCAATCAATTGATAATACTTATACTTTTTTTTACTAATAGTTTTCCATACTTCTCAGTCATATCATGACTACTTTCTTGTCTCCAATCCAATAGCGGTAAATGCAAAAAGAGCCAAGATCCGACCATCTGTTGCACCTGACCAAAAACAGTTTTCTTGTCCTTTTAAAATCCAAGGGGAATTTGAGAGGGGTCCAGAATCATGGAAATTTAATAATCAATTTTTACAAGACCAAGACTACGTGAATCTTAGCAACTTAGTAGTATTGTACCCAAAAATTCTGGATAAATACGAAGACGTTGAAAGTGAAAAGCATCTTTGGGAAATGATTAAAATGAAAATACGTTCTCAAACCATTCAATACTCCAAACAAAAAAAAACAGTGTATTTACTGTCTCATGAGCTGTACATTTCTGACTTCGAGTTTCCTTTCTGAGTTAACAGTTTATTAAAATAACATCGTCATCGAAAATTCAAACGAATTTTTTTTTTCCGCGTTGTAGTATCGAAGCCTCAGGGTGTAAAATCACTCAAGCAAGAGCGAAAGACGATGGCGCTGTGGATAGGAACCTTCTGTGGATGGAAACATCGAAGATATTTCGAACAAAGAATTCATCAGATTACCTGCTCATTTTCCTATGAAGTTAATTTTCCAATTCTCGTGCTTGAAGTTTGCTTTCGATCAACTTCTTTCACTGAGTTACATCGAAAATAATCCCTTTCAAAGTCATACATTTGGAACCCGCGTTCACGCGAAACTCCTACTGAAGAGATCATTGGAACACTCTTTTGCAGCGCAATCTCGTTCCCAGGGTCTCTCATCTTACCGCGCCCTGGAGCGAGCGAGAAGAGACCCTGGCACCAGCTGGTCACTTATCCCCTAGACAATTGAAAACATCAAGGAAGGGGTAGTTTGTAATCAGACAAATTGGGCGCGTTGAGCTTCGTCAAATTTAAAGTATTGCGGTGTGCTAAGACCGACATTAACCGCGATGTTAACAGTACTGTACTAAGCCTTCAGGCTGAAATTTCGAATAGAATCTATTCCAACGTTTAACTAAAATTAAAACAGTTCACAAATCTCACGAACACCACCACACCAAAATGACATATATATTTCAAGTGCGTTCAGGCTTGACCTAGCTATTTAATATGCATATTTTTGTTTCAAGCGAAATGGTTTATCCAATCGTTATGAAACTTGGCAGGCAGTTTAACATCCACGTGCTTGCTTATTTGAGTGACCTTTTAATCTTAAAATTTGGCCACTCGACCATAAACGGCTTTGAACAATCAAGCAGTTTAACATCCACATGCTTGTTCATTTGACTGACCTTTTAATCTTAAATTTTTGACACGTGACCACAAACGGCTTTAAACAATGCAACTAGGAAAATGCAACAATGGAAAACAGGCAACTGAAAAACATCTCTCGCAATTGTTTTTGTTCTTTGTTGTTTTACTTCTGTAGAGTGCTATATCATTCTGTCTTTGATAATGTCCACATGTTAACAGAAGCGGATAAAACAGTGAAACAGGTCACGTGACCTACTAAATGCTTTAATATCTCTAAACAAAAAAATGACCTGTACAACCTTAAATGGCACATTTACAATTTAAAATTGTTTCTAACAAATTGAATCAAAAACGTGTTAAGAATTTTTAGTACAAACATCCTCCATTTCCAATTGCAAAAACACGTATTTCGACGCCATTAACCGACAAATATCACTTGACGCTAAAAAAAACACTCAAGTTGTCAAACAAGTGAAATTCCATTTAATTCCTAATACCATTACAAAGAGCACCACAAAATAAGCCATTTGACCAACTTCCAGTGCGAACTCTCGCATGAAGTGAAGAAAGCGTTGTTTAGAAAAAAAATCGGCATTTATTGTTCTCTTGTTATCACGCTTGCTTTTTCTTGCTTTTTCCAAAACCACCGTGATCATCACTTCTCAAGGAACATGGGTAGACATCGAACTAAAATTTCAGGTAGGATAGAATAAAACACTTGATAAACTGCCCTACATATATTTCGCCGCCTCTTTACGATCAATTTTCTATAATAATATTACAACTCAAGGGAATAGCAAATAGGAGACAAAAAAGTGCTACACATTTTAAGACATAGTACAAATTTTAATTTACTTAGTTCCTTTAATTTGTTGTAACTGCATTAGTATCTGTAATAGAGCTTAAATGGGTTGTACATAGTTAGCTCTGCACTAACGTTCCTGGCTTTGGTCGCAGTAAATAAAGGGGTAAAAACTGAATTACAGAGCGCAAACGTTAACACTAAAGACTCTAGAGCTAGCTAAAAAAGACGAAAACCCATTTTACTTTAGAGGAAGATTTTCCATCTGGAATTAACACCCGTGCGAAATTCTTAGCAGCTGTGGTGTCGGCTTTTAGCAACGTTACACAGGACTAATGTCGATGATCGAGTGCTATAAAAGAGAACGGACTGAGTACCAATTTTAAGTGTGCGTGTGAAATTCTTTTCAATAAATAAACAATGCACGCTATTTTCCGCTAATGATTATAGATTGAATCTGAAGTGTTCAAATCGAGAATTGCGAATGGGAAAACTGACCCATATAGGAAATGAAGATAAAACAATGAAGTGAAATCAGCCATTGTATTGTAAAAGAAATGGAGTGATTAGAAACTAACTGTATCGATCTATTCGTCAGAGCTGACTGGGACAAAGCAAAGCCTTATCAATCACTTAACAGTTTAAAACATCTTAAGTGATTTCTCTTGCCACCTAAGTCATCAAAATCCCGGCAAAGCGAAGTAGAATTGCTTCCAGGATCGATCAAATCACTTTAAATTTGTTTGACGTGGGCCGCTTTTTCTGTTTCCTATTTTTTAATTTTTTTTTTTCAAAAAAAAAAGGTTTCCTAATCTGAAGTAAATCATGTAAATTCGTTTGACGCTTTTCAGTTTTGTCCACACTTAAGCTTAGCGGGAAGTTTATCCGAGAGAGAAATTGAGGTTGTTTCATGGTAAGCGGTACGATAGCCAATTTTTCCCAGTACTGTTTTTATGCCCAGCGGTATCAAACAATGTTCATTTAAACAACCATCATATCTACCTTGGTAAACCTAAAGTTAAGCCTACATTACAGGCGAGGGACATCATTTAACACGCTGAAAGTGGGAGAGCATCAAATAAGTCACTAGAAGTAGACGAGTGTTTTTCCCTACTTCTTGAGTGCTCCACCGCTTCCCAAGTGCTTTACAATAGAACAGAGTACAGTCGAGGCTTCTTTGTTTGTTTTACGATAACGAATCCATTACTTTCCCTACACGTTCGGCTGAATTTTAAAACCAGACTTATTGTCCATACGAATAAAAGTGTCGTCAGCGTACTCTTGTCTCTGATAAAGCACGCAAAATAAGCCAATCACAATCCTTGTTAGAATTCTTCAAATAATTTAATTGGCTAACGAGACGACAGCTATCAATCAAAAGCTTTCAGTTTCGAGTGGGTTTGGATAAAAGAAAGATGCCATCAAAGTTTAGTTGTTTTCTTCATGGAAGTGGGGGACCTGAGGCGGGTGAGCTCCCCAGCATTGGTGACGTAACCAATCTATCCACACAATCTCTCTTTTTACTTGATTGTGTTCACATGTTAGCTGAGGTACCCCACCAAGGCGGGTTACCGGTGGGGTGAGTTTTTTCCGTGTAAAAGCTGCGAAGTACGATAACCCGCCTAACCGGGGTAAACAAACCACTGCGCCAAAGTACCCCAAAAGACACAGCAGAACAATATTAACCGCCAACCGTGCTATTTCCACGATTCACCTCCAAAACCACATAAACGCTGATAATATTGACAGAGCTGGAGACGGAAACGGATAGTCATGCTAATCAGCTGAATTACACTGGTTTTGCCTGCAACAACATTCAAGCGAAAAGTAGTTTTCTCAGAACAAACGAGTAAAACAAACCCTAGTTCTTTGTTAAGGCGTAGTTAGCGCCCGCGCGATTGCATTTTTGACCTCACGCCACGTCCCCGGGGTTACATGTTAGACACGGTGTTTGTTTACAACGAGTATGTGAGGTACCTCACCTTTCCTGGGTGCCCCGCTTGTAGTCCACAATAATCTGGCCGCATTGTGGCTCATGAGAACCAGTTTATGTATGTGTGTCTATATAAAACAGGCACTTTTCCAGTGGAAATTACGAGAATTACGAGTCCAATGCTTGCGGATGAAAATGCTAAATGCAGAGTTGTAATAGGAAAAGAGCTGATTTATTTACTGCTTGCAGCCGCTTGAAGCAAGATCGCCAGAACTAGCACCAACTGAAAATGGGAAAGACTACAATTGTTGACTACCCTACTGGTTCTACTGCGAATACTTGACATATCAGAGCAAGCTTTCAACTGATCACTTGTCCGGTGAGCGATGAAATAAAGTATTCGTTAACAAAATATTAAGGCAATTTTGTAAAAAATAGTGACGACTGCGCTCAGATGATCGGAGATCGCTAGTAAGCGAACGAGTGTTACTACACTTCATGTAAGTGTTGTTTGAGCATTTTTACAACAAGCATCTCATCGTAAACGGAGTCTGCTCAGTTGGTGTTTCTTGTCATTGTTTTCCTTCTTAAGTGCAATTTCTGTCTTCGTAAGAAATCTAATGTCTTTTATCAAAGCATTCGGTAGGCTGAGAACTTGCTTATTTCGTGACTTATTTTGTTGTAATCTAGTAAAACGTGTTATTTAGTACAGTTTTAACGCTTCTGTTGTTAACAAAAGTCAAAGGGCAGGTTTAATTTGGGTCAAATTTGTCAAAATTTCAAAGAAAAATTTAAAAGCCAACTTACTGTCATCAATCCGTGCTCTGTTCTCTGATAATGCACACTGTTTCAGCCAATCAGACAACGGTTTATATAAAACATTCTTATAAAAGGTAACTGGTAACAGTGGTAGGCTTGGTATGTTCAAAAAGCGAACATTCTAGGAACAGCATTTTGTAGCGGAGCTGTTAGGTAGGGGTGA
>JAHPZR010012111.1:25000-36868 GCA_019787425.1 Platygyra sinensis
GAGCACATAAATTTACCTTCCTCTAAAAAAATGTATTGCGAAGAAACCGTCGAGATTGCTGGCAAGAGAAATATTAGCAAAGATGATTTTAAAATATTGGGTACACGACACTTAGACCTTCCTTGTAGGTTCTGACGAGTAAAACACGCAGTGAATTTTCTGAACAATCTATTTTCTTTAGATTTATACATTTCTCTGAGTTGCATATTAATTCATAAGCATTAATTTTTTGTTTTGTGTTTTAACTTTTCTGACTTGACAATTTGAAAACCTAAACCACTGGCTAAAAATACCTTGAAGTACCCAAGAAACTAATAAGCAACACTGTTTATTTCTTGCGAGGGATTTTACCCTCATATCAATTGAAATGTTAAGTGATCGACCGCGCAGATAAAAGCCAACACTACAGCTTCTGAGACATCAATTAGGCCCGATCGCATTTGCAATTTAATCTCCACAGCATTATCTTTAAATCTTTTCTAAAAGTTCCTTTAGGTACATTTCCGGGCGAGAAGATATTGAGTTTAAATGCATCCGTTACACGCTTTCTGCGTAGACACCAAAAATAAGTGGTGAACGATTGAATGTAATTGTTAAAAAACCGATTAAATAAAAATTCAATTATTTTGACGTTAGAGAAGTCGTCAGAACATCTTCGGAACTCTTTAATAATGCTTGAGAATGGCTGGAAATCCTTTGGAAATCGTTGGCCCTGTTTTTGAAGTCGTCTAAAATCTCTCTACATCTTCGGTTATCTTCGGAAGGCTTTGCGAAATTTTTGGCAATCTTCGAAAGTGGTCGGAAATGTTTCGTGAACTTCGGAAGCCTTCGGTGAATCTTCGGAAATTCAGGTTCTGCGGAGACGAAACAGGGGGGGCTGGAAGCCCTTCCCATGATGCATTGCGAATAAACTATATTATCAACTGTCGATTGTCACGTGACCTGTTAGTTGTTAGTGGCGTTCGTAGCATCAAGTCCACTGTCTCTTGAAAGTTTGTCGTTAAAATTGTGCGCTTCAGTCCGTGTGTTCGCGCTGTGTAGTACTGGGAATCTTTTTTCCAAATCCGTAAGTTGATTAACAATACATTACCCGTCGAAGTGATGAGGTTTTCTTTGTTGTTGTGAGACGGCAAGCTTCTCATTGACTCGCAGTGAATCGGACTTGTGCCGTCTCGCCTTTGTTCCCGTTAGAATTTTGTCACGAAATTTTAATTCCAGTCACCAACTTTACTTGTTGTCGGTTCGCCAACAGATTGGTTTAGTTCGCCAATTAATTTCTCAGTTTGTCTACACCTCATATGATAAAGTAGGATCTTCGAAATCGCCAAGTGGTAAAAACAAGCTAAAAACGAATTGGTGATCTATAGTGCAAGTTAGTTTATAATCTTGTTAGCATTTACAACAACAACAACGAACCTTTATTTCGTATTTGGTTACGTTTAAGCTTATGTTAAATCAAGCTTAGGTCTAAATGATATTATTAAAGTTATTTTTAACCCAGGTGATGTCGGAGATTAGTTTCTTGAAACATTTTTCGTGAGTATCGACCAGTGCGTGTGTGGGTTTTGCATGAAAATAACAATTTATTTGCCATAAAATATTTCTTTCTGGCTCTGTAGTACGATAAAAATTTATTTGCTATTATTGTGCAAATGTAAGGCTATTGTATCCATTTAATTCATACAAACACGCCATAAATTATCAAACTGTACTATATTGTCTTTCACAATTATTTCACTGTGCGTAAACAATATTTAGTGGAGCATTCTTCATCCACTAGAATATATAATTAAACATCGATAATTTTAGTATAATTTCACCGGGCTGGAAGATTGGCAGCTGGCTTGTGGAGATAGTTGCATAATGGTAGTCTGATTCTTTGTTGCCAAAAAAAGACCATTTTGCCATCATTTAAACTACTGGATCTTGATGTTTGTAGTAATGACAACAAAAGTTTCATGGCTGAAGCCTCTGATAATATCCTTTGGTCTGTTTAATTCAAAAGTTATAGTAGTCATTAATTTTGTATGGATGATATTTTTGTTTCAAAGAGTGCTGTGGATTTTTGTCATCTAAGATTAGTTGAGTGAAAGATCTTTATGTTGCCCATTTAATTCAGGTTTCAAGTGTTTGAACAATCATATCATTTAATTCTCCAAGCATTGCATTTTCTAATTTGAGGTCATTAAGAATTTGAATTTCCCATTGGTTGTTTCAAGAACTCCTCCCTAACTAAGCTTCCACATCCAACTGAAAATATTCTTCTGCCTCACTTAAGGACTTTCTTTGTCAAGTATCTGTATGTCAGTCATAACTCTTGATCAAATGGAAATTACTGAAAGCAAATGATATGATGTCATAGCTATGTTTCACAGGCTGGTACTTAATATACCTGTAATTCAAATGTATTTTCGAAGAAAATATCCATTCTCTTTTTACTGTCTGAGGGTCTTTGGTTTGAACCACTGCCATTCCTCTGGATTCCTCTAATAGCACTTTTACATTTTTTTAAAAACTTTTTCGTTCATACTTTATATTAATTTTAAAATAATGAGTTCTCTGAACAAAGATAGCTATTTTTGTTATATGTTCAAAGTAGGTATTTGAGTCATGCCTCTGGTGTTTAAAACATACAAGGCTCTGCAACGATCACTTTATTTCAAATATTAGATTATTTATTACATGGGAGCATTGTTCCAGTAATACTAGAAGAATAGTAAAAATTTTAAAAAACGATCTCTGGCTGAAATGATTAAAAATTACGAGCTTTCGACTGCCCGAACTGCAGTCTTCGACGGGTAAAAATGAATGAATAAAAAGCGCGAATTGCGAAATTATAAAAATGTATTAATAATTATGAATGTTTGTTAAAAAGAATGTTGTATTGTGCAGGTAAAGGGCAAGAATTGTTATCAGCGTTAGGTGTTACTCTGGTATGCCACGCTTCTAGTGTTCTTCTGGTTCTGAAAGAGCCTTTATCAATAATTAATGCGTTCTCAAAATCAATGGCGTGGTTGTTGGACCAAGCGTGATTAGCAATTTTTGAACCTTTGGCCGCAGTTGTTTCATCCTATGTTTCATCCTGGCTGCGGCCCTTCTATATTTCTATAAATACTAGAAGACTTCAGTACAATTGTATTTTTTACTATCCTTCACATTGTCAGTTGTGGGAGGTGCAATGGCCTCCTCCCGAGTACACTTGTCCCCAGATCAAGCAGCCTAGTTTCGATCCCTGACCAGGACATTGTGTTGTGTTCATGGTCAAGACACTTTACTCTCACAGTGCCTCTCAAGCTTGCAACAGCTGTATGGACTAGCATCCCATCCAGGGGGCAGTAGAACTACTCCTGGTTGCTTCATGTGAAAAAAAAACACAGCGTAAGCTCCAGCCTGATATGGGCCACTTGGCTCATATGCAGAGTTTACCTTCACCTTGTCAGTAGTCATTATTGATTTTGTTACATTTAGCTGGGTCTGGAAAAGTATTATCAGGATCTGGAATTTGACCAAACTATGGTGCAGGATTCCTTGACTTCAACATATCTTGACAGGTTTTAACTTTAAAAATTTGGCATAGGATGTGGGATGTTCTTTTTTAATGGATCTGGCCCGGGTTGTTCAAAGGATGGATAACGCTATCCACCGGATAAATCACTATCCAGTGGATAGCGTGGTTTGTTTTGTTAACAATTATCCACCGGGTAGCGATTTATCCGCTGGATAGCGTTATACAGCTTTTGAACAACCGGGCCCAGAGGAATTTGGGAATTCATCATGACCCAAAAAATGTTTTTAAATCAACCAGGAAAATGTTAATTGGTGTCTTCTCTCCTGGACCCTTCTTTCCTCCATGTTTCAAGGAATTTCAGAGAGACTGATACAAACACTTTGATCTTCTCCTAGAGGGTGTGAGCTACATGATTGCTATGCTGAAACTTAGAGATGTTTAAATAGTCAAATTACCTTAGGTGACAAGGACCAAAGTTAAAGCCTGATTTCGTATGTAATTTTTATTTGATGGTCAAAAAAATTTTATTTTTCCGTCTTCTTTCATCTCTGCGTTATTTTGCGAGCCAATAAACTTCCATCGCACTGACTGGCCTGTCAGGCTAGTGGAAGTCGTGAGCAAGTGATTTTTCTGATTTTTTAATGACTGAGCATCTTCGATTGATCAGCAAATGAGTTTTTATTAAGGCTTATAGCCTTGAAGTTAATTTCAGCTCATTGACATTTGGGGGTTATCGCACATCGGGGAATTCGTTTTTAGTATTTGTTGGCCAACAGCTCCAGCTTTATTTCACCTGTAAGTCATTGTTTACAGGTGACTTTTCAGGATGACGGCCATCTTACGGGAGCGAGTGAAATGTTATACCGTAGCGCAAAAATACAAAAAACCACAACAATGTTTCACTTAATTCCATCTAAAATTATATGTCTCATTTCCTTATGGAAACTGCAGTTGGTTTCAGCAATATTATACCAAAGCCTAACTTAAAAACTCATGTACAGGCACCAAAGTATATTTGCGCTCGCCTGATTTCTTCTTCATTTCGAAACTGGCGAAAGGAACCCAGTGAAAAGACACTCAACTCGGTGCTTGTCTTTTTACGTATAAAACAGTGAAGTTAATTCGAGATCAATCGACTTTAAGATCTTCTATATATTGAAGCAGCAATTTATAGAATCTGTTTACAAATCATGCAAAGTATAAGTTGGCAATCGGTCATAATTTATATGGCATTTTGCGGGATGACAGCTATTTTGCCGAAAGGCAGAAATTGAGAACTTTTACGGTACAGATAAAAGATTGAAAAAGACATTTACAAACATCAAAATCTTACTTTACATTTTCCTTAAAGCATGAGCAGAAGATACAAACAACCTTGAGGTCACAACAATGAACCAAATCGAAGTAGCTACCAAGTGAAAACCTGCGAATGACCTTGAAGTATGACAAGGTTCTGTTTACATCTGTGAAAACTAGCCCGAAGTTTGGCGCGCTGTATCATGGGAAGGGCTTCCAGCCCCCCCCCCCCTGGAGACGAAAAATCTCACGAATTTTACTAAAAAATAAGTTGACAGGTATAGAAGATGTTTTCATGTCACGACGTCTGTCTCTATGAATGAAGAACACCCAAAAGCACCTCAGTGCTCTTTATGATCTAAGACTGACTTAAATGAATTCTTCATCTTACTCACTAAGTTGACTCAGGGATGATCGCAAAGCAGTGCCAGACCCCGCTCGTCGCTCGTCCCGCGCTGCTTTCCGATTGTCCTCGCTGACCGATAGCCTGGAACAGGCTATTATCATCTCAAAGGTTCCGATTTCCCTGAATGGCGTCCAAACTTTCTTACCAGCGAAACGTCTGTTGCACTGATGTAGGTAACAATCGTCAATCTCCTAGTGTCACAATTAAGGTGGAATGGTACCCTTATTTTCGTCAAATTTGGTGAAATTGTGGAAAAAAGTTTTTAGCGAGTTTTCATATCTTGAATCATTGCTGTTCACTATGAAAGATATTTTTTTGCACAAAGAATAAACCTTCACTACTTTTTTGATATGTTTCTAAGGTACAGTGCTTGGTTGCTATGGGCAACCATTTTGTTTACAGCTTGTTTATTGACGATAACGGCCGAAAATAAAAGAAACAACGCGCTTTTTCTCACTGATTTGGATTGGGACATTCTGTGGTAGCATACATGAACGGGGAAGCTTTTCTGCGAGAGCCTGGAACGGAAAGTTTTGTGTCGAGTCCTCCATTATTGTTATTAGCCGTTTATATCTCTCGCAGACGATCAGAAATTGCTCTTTTTAGGAATTGCTTCGGTCAAAATCATTTTTATTTCGCGTAGTGCCAAAGCAACGTACTGCAAGACGTCCAAAACGAAGATTTTCGGGCAATCAGTTCTCAAAATCGAGCACAAAGACAACTGAGAGTGTGGTGAGCGAACAACCATGTGCTTCGACCGACGCTACCGGGATACCCGAAGATACAGATGATATTGCCTCATTGTCTTCTAAAAAGGCTGAAAAGCTCTTCCCAGAGTCTGCTGATGAGCAAAAGGGGAAAGAATCCAGGAAAGAAGGAGTTAAGGATTCCTCCATTACTGGATATAGGTTAGTGGATATGGAGATTCTTAGCAGTGTATTTTCGTCGCTACGGTGTACCGATTGTGGATCCTTCAGTTTGACACTAACCGAGAATCAATTCAAAAGAAGTGGTTGTGCCTCCTGTCTGCGGCTTTTTTGCGAAAACTGTGGCTGGAGAAGCGAGTTCCATTCATCAAAGAAGCAGACGCAGAGCTTTGAGGTAAATAGACGTCTTGTTTATACAATGAGATCATCTTACATGATGCACTTCCCATGAGATCGCTGGGAAAAGGGCATGGTGGCGCCAAGAAATTTTGCACTCTAATGAACATGCCACCACCCTCGGCAGCAAAGCCGTGTACAAAGACCAAGAACATAATAAGAAGCGAAGAAAGGTACTGAGAGGGAAGAAAAAGAGAAAGGAAGACAAAAATCAAAGCAAAGAAGGAGTTACTTATGCTGCAGGACAGTTTTAGTGTTTTACTGCAGTTGACAGTTATAGTATTGCATGCGAAAATCATACCTAAACTTTAAGTCTCATTTTCCCAAATATTAGATTTTTACTGTAGGTACTTTGCCTCAACACTTCTCCTTGGAAAAGTATTTAACATAAGGCATTCATTTTTGCTGCAGACTTTAATCAATAGTGTTTCTGTGATATGAACCTAAATGCAATCATGCCCTTTAATTTGTCATGCATAGTTTGGCCAATGTTGTTAATGGGTGTGGTCCAGAATTAATTACACTCATTTGCAGATTGTAAATTAAGAACAAAAAAAGTTGAACTAATTTGGGTTTAGGTTCAAATCACAGGTCTATGTATGATAAACGTTCTCTAAAAATTTTAGAATCAAAGGTTTTTTTGCTAAGGAGATACAACTGTTGGCGTGGAGGCTATAAAACAAAGGTTTTTAGGGCGTAGCACGGTTGCCATGGCAACTAATTACGTCATTTTTAGTGTCAAACCATTTCTCTTGTTAAACTTAATAACATGACATTAAAGACAATTTGTTGAAACTTAATGAAAAAATTTCTTTGTTTGAGGGTACCATTCCACCTTAACGGTCTTTTTGACGTCTTGGTCATACTTGCCGTGGAGACTACACCGCAGCTATTAAACAAATACCACGCTTTGCTGGCCTGCACAGCGCTCAGTGAGAACCAGTCAGATTGTAGGATCCGTTATCATGCCCTCTAAGATACTTGCTGTACTTGTTGTCAAGATAACACTTCAGCCAAGAAGCAAATGCAACGCTTTGCTGACCTGTTTAGAGTAACAGACATTCTGACTGGTGCGCTGGGACAACCACTCTTCGTTTCTGAACTAATCTACCGCCTCATTGACAGCTCCCGCCCGCATCAGATTTTTGCCCTACTCCATACGTTGCAAGACATTTCATTCGGACTCTTCTTATGACCGCGCATCAATATTTGGTGTTGATAAGCATTGAACGGTACACATGGATAAAATTCCCTTTTAACGGGATTCCTCAGAAATAAAAGTTACCGATGAATCTTTTTGAAACTTTCCCTGAATGTTTTCTACCCAAGCACTGTTTCGAAAAATATAATAATAGGTCACCATTCTCGTTTAAGAGATGTGATGGGCCAATCTTACCTCATTTGTGCCTGTACTCGTGCTAATCACGCGCGTTATTCATCGGTCCACGTTACATTTCGCGGTAGCTCGAAACATAGTTTCTAAAAGTAATACTCGGGAAAAAACTTGACAGGTAGAAAGTGTCGAGCACATAGAACAATATCATATAAAATTTGTGGAAACATCACACTATTTCAAACGACGTGGACGTAGAGCGTTCGTAGAGTTGTTATTTTCGCGGTCATAATTTGCATCACAGAGTAACGGTTTCGTGCACTCTTTCACCTATATCTTTTTTTTTTCTTTCCGATAAAACTTTTTAGTTTTCATTTATATTAAGGAAAACGATATGCACACTATTAATATGCAATAAAAAAAAATAGGTCACCATGCTCGTTTAAAAGAACACGAACATTTATTTCGCTATCCCGCTTAACTTGTGGGAAATTTCTATCGTTGTGTACGTGCACGCGCTAATTTGCGCGCGCTAATGACGCAAAAATCGTGCACAGTAGGGCGTGAATTTTTTTTAATAATTATTGTTTCTATTTCTTAAATTTTCTTTTCTATTTTAATGATTCTTTTAATTCACTTTTGGTTTCTTTTATTCCTATTTTTTATTCCTAAATTTCTTTTATATTTTTTATATTTTTCCGCACTCCGCACTCGCGTTTTCGGAACAGCCCGGGTTGCATCACAAATCTCATAAGTAAGCGTATCTCGAGAGTAATCTCACGAGTCACAAGCCCTCACAATCCAGTACATCTATCGATGTGGTTTACACCTCAAACTGAAAGAGTTATTGTACTCTCAAAAATACTCGTACTGAATAAGAGTTCTGCACTACTGTTGTTTGTTATTAGCCGCTAGCGTAGGAACAACAATCGAACTGGTCAAGGATCGGCTGTCACAACAATTTTGTCGAAGCCAAGGATGCTTTTTCACGTGTGCGAGACCGATTTTGGAAAATGATGTTTTACTTAAATGTGTTTACTTGCCAGCATTAAAAGACGTTTCTGGATATTACAAATATTCTTCTGCCTCACTTAAGGACTTTCTTTGTCAAGTATCTGTATGTCAGTCATAACTCTTGATCAAATGGAAATTACTGAAAGCAAATGATATGATGTCATAGCTATGTTTCACAGGCTGGTACTTAATATACCTGTAATTCAAATGTATTTTCGAAGAAAATATCCATTCTCTTTTTACTGTCTGAGGGTCTTTGGTTTGAACCACTGCCATTCCTCTGGATTCCTCTAATAGCACTTTTACATTTTTTTAAAAACTTTTACTTTATATTAATTTTAAAATAATGAGTTCTCTGAACAAAGATAGCTATTTTTGTTATATGTTCAAAGTAGGTATTTGAGTCATGCCTCTGGTGTTTAAAACATACAAGGCTCTGCAACGATCACTTTATTTCAAATATTAGATAATTTATTACATGGGAGCATTGTTCCAGTAATACTAGAAGAATAGTAAAAATTTTAAAAAACGATCTCTGGCTGAAATGATTAAAAATTACGAGCTTTCGACTGCCCGAACTGCAGTCTTCGACGGGTAAAAATGAATGAATAAAAAGCGCGAATTGCGAAATTATAAAAATGTATTAATAATTATGAATGTTTGTTAAAAAGAATGTTGTATTGTGCAGGTAAAGGGCAAGAATTGTTATCAGCGTTAGGTGTTACTCTGGTATGCCACGCTTCTAGTGTTCTTCTGGTTCTGAAAGAGCCTTTATCAATAATTAATGCGTTCTCAAAATCAATGGCGTGGTTGTTGGACCAAGCGTGATTAGCAATTTTTGAACCTTTGGCCGCAGTTGTTTCATCCTATGTTTCATCCTGGCTGCGGCCCTTCTATATTTCTATAAATACTAGAAGACTTCAGTACAATTGTATTTTTTACTATCCTTCACATTGTCAGTTGTGGGAGGTGCAATGGCCTCCTCCCGAGTACACTTGTCCCCAGATCAAGCAGCCTAGTTTCGATCCCTGACCAGGACATTGTGTTGTGTTCATGGTCAAGACACTTTACTCTCACAGTGCCTCTCAAGCTTGCAACAGCTGTATGGACTAGCATCCCATCCAGGGGGCAGTAGAACTACTCCTGGTTGCTTCATGTGAAAAAAAAACACAGCGTAAGCTCCAGCCTGATATGGGCCACTTGGCTCATATGCAGAGTTTACCTTCACCTTGTCAGTAGTCATTATTGATTTTGTTACATTTAGCTGGGTCTGGAAAAGTATTATCAGGATCTGGAATTTGACCAAACTATGGTGCAGGATTCCTTGACTTCAACATATCTTGACAGGTTTTAACTTTAAAAATTTGGCATAGGATGTGGGATGTTCTTTTTTAATGGATCTAGCCCGGGTTGTTCAAAGGATGGATAACGCTATCCACCGGATAAATCACTATCCAGTGGATAGCGTGGTTTGTTTTGTTAACAATTATCCACCGGGTAGCGATTTATCCGCTGGATAGCGTTATACAGCTTTTGAACAACCGGGCCCAGAGGAATTTGGGAATTCATCATGACCCAAAAAATGTTTTTAAATCAACCAGGAAAATGTTAATTGGTGTCTTCTCTCCTGGACCCTTCTTTCCTCCATGTTTCAAGGAATTTCAGAGAGACTGATACAAACACTTTGATCTTCTCCTAGAGGGTGTGAGCTACATGATTGCTATGCTGAAACTTAGAGATGTTTAAATAGTCAAATTACCTTAGGTGACAAGGACCAAAGTTAAAGCCTGATTTCGTATGTAATTTTTATTTGATGGTCAAAAAAATTTTATTTTTCCGTCTTCTTTCATCTCTGCGTTATTTTGCGAGCCAATAAACTTCCATCGCACTGACTGGCCTGTCAGGCTAGTGGAAGTCGTGAGCAAGTGATTTTTCTGATTTTTTAATGACTGAGCATCTTCGATTGATCAGCAAATGAGTTTTTATTAAGGCTTATAGCCTTGAAGTTAATTTCAGCTCATTGACATTTGGGGGTTATCGCACATCGGGGAATTCGTTTTTAGTATTTGTTGGCCAACAGCTCCAGCTTTATTTCACCTGTAAGTCATTGTTTACAGGTGACTTTTCAGGATGACGGCCATCTTACGGGAGCGAGTGAAATGTTATACCGTAGCGCAAAAATACAAAAAACCACAACAATGTTTCACTTAATTCCATCTAAAATTATATGTCTCATTTCCTTATGGAAACTGCAGTTGGTTTCAGCAATATTATACCAAAGCCTAACTTAAAAACTCATGTACAGGCACCAAAGTATATTTGCGCTCGCCTGATTTCTTCTTCATTTCGAAACTGGCGAAAGGAACCCAGTGAAAAGACACTCAACTCGGTGCTTGTCTTTTTACGTATAAAACAGTGAAGTTAATTCGAGATCAATCGACTTTAAGATCTTCTATATATTGAAGCAGCAATTTATAGAATCTGTTTACAAATCATGCAAAGTATAAGTTGGCAATCGGTCATAATTTATATGGCATTTTGCGGGATGACAGCTATTTTGCCGAAAGGCAGAAATTGAGAACTTTTACGGTACAGATAAAAGATTGAAAAAGACATTTACAAACATCAAAATCTTACTTTACATTTTCCTTAAAGCATGAGCAGAAGATACAAACAACCTTGAGGTCACAACAATGAACCAAATCGAAGTAGCTACCAAGTGAAAACCTGCGAATGACCTTGAAGTATGACAAGGTTCTGTTTACATCTGTGAAAACTAGCCCGAAGTTTGGCGCGCTGTATCATGGGAAGGGCTTCCAGCCCCCCCCCTCTGGAGACGAAAAATCTCACGAATTTTACTAAAAAATAAGTTGACAGGTATAGAAGATGTTTTCATGTCACGACGTCTGTCTCTATGAATGAAGAACACCCAAAAGCACCTCAGTGCTCTTTATGATCTAAGACTGACTTAAATGAATTCTTCATCTTACTCACTAAGTTGACTCAGGGATGATCGCAAAGCAGTGCCAGACCCCGCTCGTCGCTCGTCCCGCGCTGCTTTCCGATTGTCCTCGCTGACCGATAGCCTGGAACAGGCTATTATCATCTCAAAGGTTCCGATTTCCCTGAATGGCGTCCAAACTTTCTTACCAGCGAAACGTCTGTTGCACTGATGTAGGTAACAATCGTCAATCTCCTAGTGTCACAA
>JAHPZR010012112.1:0-2500 GCA_019787425.1 Platygyra sinensis
ACTAGAATAGGTAACTACCTCAAGTGACTCACCTGTGCAGTGCAGGAGTTTACTGAACATACTGGCTGCACAGAACTCATTGCCAGAAATATTGGACAAGATGGCGGCCGCGCTTGCGCATGACGTCCATAATGGCGTCCAAATAATATAAGAAACTGTATGGAAATTTGTAAAATTTCTAAAATATAACAATCAGGAGCTCATGGTCCCGTCTGCTCTCGCTCGAGACATATTCAGTATTGATTCTGCTATTCATCAAACCTCACAGTGACTCGATAAATAAAAACCACTTACTTCCTGAGCCAGTTCTTTTTTTCACTGTTCATTGACCTAAATCGCCATACATTTCTTTAAAATCCGTCGTTCTCGGTCGCAAACACTCGCCGATTACAGGAAAGTGCATCAATGAAGTCAACTGCTCTCGCTCGAATTGACTGCTCCTGAGTTCAAAGCGTCCAAAAATCCTGTAAAATTGCCATTTCCTCTCATCAGAAAACTTCCCAACGCGCCAGAATATCACTTATTTTCCATGTTGCACGAGTGATGGGACGCCATTTGGAAAACTATGACTGAAATGGTTAAACACGAGCAATTCGTCGGCCATCTTTGTTTATGATCTTGCTGGGAAATAATTAGTTCTCAGGTCCTTTTCGGAATAAAAATATGCCAGGCGTTGAATGCAAACTTAGTAGTCTTGGCGCGAAAAGCAAATCAAAATTCTTATCGCCGCCTGATTGAATTCTCTTGATAGTCTGTTGTTCTGAAGTGTAATAAGATATACCGCTGATAATTGTTAGCGGGCTCGAAATGTCCTTGATTTCTGGCGATGTGGAAAGAGCAACCTAATAACAAGAAAGCACATTCTTAGACCAAGAATACATGGCGGGGATACTCCACAAGAATGTGGGTGACGCTGTGCGACCCGCTTCTTGAAACCTTCACCCTTAATTTCAGACGAAAAGATGTCATTTTCATTCACCTATTTGAAGCTTAAACCAGTAATTCATAATCTATTGCAGACCAAATTCCACCCAGGAACTATTTAGTTTTGCGTAAATGCTTAAGTGTGTGTCCATGAGAAAACCAGGCAGAGCCAGGCAGGAGGTGATACAGCTGAAATCACCGATTTTGCTCAACTTTGACATAAAACAACAAGAAAAGGCATGTGAAAATGAAATCCACTGGATCATGTTCTACTATTATTAGTCTCAAAGCACAGATATTCATTTAAACCAGACATTTTGATTTCTCTCCGCGGCTCCATCTTAAGTAAGGTGCATATTTTGTAGTGTTGTGAATAGCCTTTAATTAATGGTAAATATCTGCACTGGGCAACAGCAAATAGTCGTTCTTCTAACATGGATAGTGAGAGCAATCACTAAAGTTCTCAAAAGAGCATAAAATGTTTGGGAACCTCAACAATTTTTCTGTGCTGGCATACTGCTTACGTAGGAATTCACGATTTTTGGCCATTTAATGAACATTGACTAAAACACGGAAGTTATTTTTCTGTGTTACCCTAACTTAACAAGAAATATCCAAATATTTTCCTATCAATATCCAGTTTAAATTCGCGGATAAGAAGCACTTAACACATTTCTGTCAAATATTTTCAGAGCTACTTCTCACGGTTATCGATAAAACGCTGCAGAAGAAGATTCAACGTATAAGTTCCCTCAACATAGGTTTTCGGGCGTAAATTAGAATGGAAACATGAAATAACTACTTTATACATGTCACTTAGATGCAATTTTTGCGCTCTCGGTGATTCTTAGACCGCGAAATGTCCAGTTTTGTGTCATATTTTTCGCTGCTTCGACCCGAGGTTTAAAGAGAATGTCCTTGGCCTTCCCGCTTTCGTCATCAGAGATATCAACATTTGTCGAAACAGCTGCTCACAAGGCCATTTAAAATCCAGGAAGGGCTATCACTGTTGTAAGTGTTATAGGATACAGATTTCTTACAAAACCACCACAAAACATTCCGCCATCTTTGTCGATATTAAGCGGTACAATTTGTGTCACTATACATGACGTAGTTACCGGATTAAAAGGAGGTAACCGCTGACTTTTCAACATCTAAGTTCATAATGGCGGAGTGTTTTGTGATGGAATTTAAAAGCAATCTGAATGTTAAAGTGCTCACTCTCCCTGGATTTTAAATGACCTTTAGAGTAGCCTTTCGACAGCTGTTGATACCTCTGATGATGAAGGCGGGATGGCAATGGTATTCTCTTTAAGGTAATTCCCCTGAAATAAAACTGACAATACATTTTCGTTCAAACTTTGCCCACTGAATATTTATCATATGAGAACTTCAATTTTGAAATAAAAAATGAAATTTAAATTGACCCATTTTGCCATTATTTAATGCTTATTACAAGAACGCATTCCCAGTAATAATTGTAATTTTTTGTGACCGAGACATGAGGACACGCATTAAACTGCAGTCAATGCATTGTATCGGACACAAGTATACTTTTTAAGTTTGATTTAGACGG
>JAHPZR010012112.1:7500-17774 GCA_019787425.1 Platygyra sinensis
CATATGAAGTGTGTGAAAATTAGGATCAAAGATTACAGTTGTAAACAAAAGATGACAAAAATGCAAGGAAGTAGGGTCGACTAGGCAAGTTTGTCATCTGCTCTTAGCTGGGGGAATTTAATATCTTTTTGGTTCAGAATTGTTTTCAGTAAAAATTGAGCTCGAAACTAAAAGGACAAGACATGACTATTAAAAATCAACTTAAAACACAGCGAAAACTGATATTTTCACATCAAGTGACATCCAAAGCAAACATGTAATTACTACGCGCAAATTGGTGAATTATCGTTTATTCAAACTTCTTTGACTAAAAGCCCGTTTAATTACATTTGTGCTAACTATAGATGAAAAAAAAAAATAATTGCAAAAACCTACATATAAATTAAATTAAAATAACTGTAAAAAAGAGTCATTTTTAGTCTTGGCTTAACACTCTCTGGCATTACTCGTTTCTTAAAATTTCTATCATGAGAGAAAGAAAACGCCAATACGTTATGTAAAAGTGACTCGATCCACAGGAAGCTATTTTCCTAATTATTTCATTGTTTATATCGCTTCTATTGCCTTAGCATTTTCTTTATCATTTATCCCGCTTTTTCATGAATTGCTTCTATGTAAATAGTTATTTTCATTTAAGTAATATTAAGGCTAATGTTGCTGGAGTAAAATTACCATCAACGAGCACAGGTGTTAACAAAAGACAACATAAAATCCATAGTGTAGGGCGTACAGGGCAAGTTTGTCATCTGTACCAACGGAATCGTTGTTTTGCTTCGGAAACGCCCTTTCATGATTAACACTGAGCTCCAAGACGACGAAACGTGACCATTAAAACAGCTTACCACTTAAGAAAGATGGTTGTTGTCAAATTGTAGTTACATTTCAAGCTAATTCGATAATTATTCCACGAATATTGGTATTGAAATATCGCTTACCTATCTATCGTTCATCGTTTTTGTTATTACATATCACGTGAATGTGACAATAAGGTGTCACCAATGGTTACCTTAAAAAAACCTCTTTCCTTCTAACAAACGGCTTGGTTCTTCGAAATAGATCGGAAGCTGTTGAAATTAGTCTTCGCAAATAAGAACCTTGGCAATAAACTGACCGAAAAAAAATATTTTCGGAATATCAACTGTGATATTGGGTACTGAGAATTTAGCAAGTTAGCAAAAGCTAAAAAGTATCGAATAAAACTGTTTAACACGATTTCAAACTGACAACAGATTAATAAACGGTAGTCTTAAATCTTAGTTTACATTTTGCATGCTTCTTGTATTGAACTTGGAAACAACACGTGCTTACCTGTATTGGTTTAGGCTTTTTTAATCTTTTTATTGAGAGGAATATTTTTAGAGGAAGTAAATTTGTAAAAACTTGTGTTTCAAGTAACTTAAGACCAACCTGAAAGTGTGGTAACACTAACATTAACAACCGTTGTTTTGGATGACGGGAGGTTGCTAAGCAGCTTCTTGGGCATGTGCTTAGGAAGCCTCCCAAGCAAACCTTACTTCTTTAGCGAAGGCTACATATGGACATATGTCTCCTAGTAAGGCGCTAATTAAAGAACGAAAATGTGTTACTCGCAGAAAACCGTGTAAAAGTCGGTTTCATTCAAAAGAACTTTGTAACACGAACGTTTGTTTAGATGACACCGGTGTGTATGGGTTCCTGTTATTAAAACTACCGGTTACTTAAATATTAAAATATGGAAAAGGCGGAACCAATTAGACCTCCTTTCTTCTTCAATAAGTAAACCTGAGTTGTTGTTTGGCAACGACTGTACAACATTCTTTATTTGAGCTTTTTTTCTGTACATTGCCGTAACAATATTTTCATTCTACTCTGTAAAGATCTTTCCTGTAATTTTTATATTGCCATCGTTGTTTTATTTTGGCTAGACTCTTTTGAAATCATGAAGAAAACGGGGAATGAAAAAAACTTCGACTCTCGTACTCGGTCGAAGGAAAATATGGTAATAATTCTGGTACGCAAGCGTAGTGCCGTTATGCGAGGCGCCCTGTGTGAGTTCTTACGCAAGCCAGGGTGTCAGTTTGATACTTGATTGACAAGTGTCGTCCGGGTCGGCATAAATGAGCGAGAACATAATCATTAGGCAGAGAAGTATAATAGCTGTTGAAATTAGTGGTACACCAGGAGCAATAAAAGAGACGTTTTCAAAAGTAAAGAATGCGTTCGTCCATCTGTAAAAGAAATCGTCTTCCCCACTATCTTGCTTTACACCTTTCAAAGAATCAGGGAAACAGTAGTGATACTATTTAAGCAATAGAAAACGTTTTCCGTGTTTGCATAGCCTGATATAAACACGAGAGGGGTTGGGAGAATTCTAGACAGTTATGCAAACCCGAGACGAAGTCGAGGGTTTGCATAACTGTCGAGAATTCTCTCAACCTCTCGAGTGTTTATATCAGGCTATGCAAACACAGGAACAAAGTTTTCTATTGCTTTTATAAAATATTTCTCAAATTAATTCGACTAATGAAGAGAAATTTTGTTTCTTGACTTCTTGATCCAAAAAGCTTTTCTCAATACACGCTCTGGACAATCATCTTTCAAACTAACCAATCAAAACGCGCATCTGATAATGCACGAACCAATGAAATTTCGCGTTACAAAAATCAAAATTTGAGGCAAAATCGCCAGCAAGCAAGCGAGCGCCGTGTACATGAAAGCGATATCAGCTTTGAATCCTTCTAAATCTTTGGGAGAAATGCCTAAAGTTCGGTGAAAACAGAAGAAATGTTTAAAAGATTTACGACTCTGTATGGAAAGAACTTCAAGATGAAACCACTGTACTTGATCGCTCTTGAAAGTGACGCAAACTTGCCCGATTTGGCAGCCCGAGAAGACGGTTGAGAAGCTGAATCGCTCATCGTGCCTTGTGAAGTTTTGCTGGTTTGGACTCATAGCACAAGCAGGCAAGTTTGAGTTAATGCAGTTAAGTCGAAGGGCATTAAATCCATCAGTCTGGTGAGCTGTCTGGTACATTCTTCCAAGTTTTAGTGGTCATTTTTTGAACATTTGACAGCCAAAACACGGCAACCGATCGGCCGTGTAAAATTTGATTTGAACAGATTTCGCTTCGCAGACTATAGCATACAAGCTTAGTTGGCGTTTAATTTTATTTCACATCTTTTTCAAAAAACAGAATGTGTTTTTGAGAATTTTACTGTAGTAATTAAATGCAAAAATTATTTTGAAAAACGTTCACTGTGTATTTTGTTGCATAATATTTTGTTGTCTTCGCTTGAGCTCCCTCGGCAAGGTCGTCTAGCTCACTAACATCGAGGCATACAAAGGGCTGTTGTTCTTCTTTCTTTTGCTTTCTTTCCACGGGTCTGAGGGAAAGAGATGGTCAGTCCCCAAATCAAAACTTGGAAAAATTTTCTTCATTTAAATTCCTTAATATTTGTACTTGAGAGTTGAACTATCCGCTTTGAAATGGTTTTAAATTGTGCCGGGGAAACACAGAAAGCGTGACGTGACAACCATGTTTACATACTCTCATGCAAACACGCCTCTCGGCCAATCAGAGCGTGCGTACTATCTTAGTTATTTTATAAATCATTATGCAATATGTACTAGATATGAACAATATCCTCTTAAGTAAAGAGGGGAAGTTTAACAAAAAACTACGCTTTGCGTCGGTGAGGAGTATTAGAAGATAATTTTGTTTTACATGTACCAACTGGGTTGATAGTGTTAACTGGCCACATTCGAATGTCGACGTTCTGAGCGTTAGCCCTTGGTCGCACGAACAGCTAACGCTCGAAACGTCAGCTTTCAAATCTCTTTAAGCTCCTTTCGTACTTTGTAACCTCCCGCGTGCATATATAACTTGATACTTGCACGTTGCACGCTCACCATTTCTTAACTATGAAATAAACCTTTGGAAAAAAACAGTTTGTGTTCAGTTTCCCTTGCAAATATTTTCTATGTTCACAATATGTTTGAATTAACCATTAATCTCTGAATTACTACTACATTTCATTTACCAAGGAATTTAATAACGTTTTTTGCAGCAGTTCGATAGACATAAATTGATCTGTAAAATTCTGTGCTCCAGGAGTAGCGCAAATTTCCTATAACTGTTAAATTGGATATTGACAGGTATAAATAGGTCATTTCGAAGATACCTTTGTTAGAGAACAAAAATTGAATATTTTTGAAGGGAACGGTTTTTGAAAATTATTGACGGAAAAAAAACTCAGTAAACAAGCCATTTAATTTGCATGTGTTCAGAATAAAATTACCTAAAAAGAGAACGCTGTTTTCATTAAGTTTCGTAGCTGGTGTTATTTTAACTTTTATATTGCCCTTGTTGTTTTATTTTGGCCATACTCTTTTGGGATCATAAGGAAAGTAGGAAATGAAAAAAATTTCGATTCTCCTATTCGGTCGAAGGAAAATATGGTAATGATTCTCGTACGCAAGCGTAGTGCCGTTATATGCGAGGACTGTGTAAGTTCTTACGCAAGCCAGGATGTAAGTTTGATACTTGATTGAAAAGTGTCGTCCGGGTCGGCATTAATGAGCGAGGGCACAATCATTAGGCAGAGAAGTGTAATAGCTGTTTAAGTTAGTAGCACACCAGGAGCAATAAAGGAGACGTTTTCAAAAGTAAAGAACGCGTTCGTCCATTTGTAAACGAGGTCCTCTCCCCTCGACAATTTCGCTTTTACACCTTTCAAAGAATCAAGTAATTTGTTAGTTGAAAACTTGTCATTTCAGGGACCCAGTGGTGATACAATATCATTATGCAATATGTACTAGTGATAAACAATACCCTCTTGAATAAAGAGGGAAAGTTTAAAGTACCTATGAAATGAAATTTTCGCCTACTTTTTTATTTTAAAATATTGAAATCTATTGTTCTCTGATTCGTAATTTTCGAGTTTGCGCTTCGGACAAGCACGTACGAATTTTTCTCGAGCTTTAAAGTTGGCCAATTCGTGTCAGAATGTGCGACATTCCGCGCGCGGTCAAAATATGTAAATTAGTATGGTTGACGTCATAAGGTGTGTAAAAACCTTCAAGCCATCATAGCATCTGAGTGGAATAAGTGAAGGAGTGGGTAGTATTTCTACCGGAGGGCCTGTTTTAGCGAGCTGCAAAACACCACTTACACGGAAGGCACTGTCTTGCTTATATTTTCGAAAGACGAAGTCAGAAGAGCACATTGTTAGCGATTTCTTCGGATACACCAACCCAACTGCAAAGCGACGAATGCGTCCGTGTTATTGTTCCCTCCATTTCGAACAAAGTTTCTATTGACGGCTTTTAAACAGAGATCCTCTGCAATGGAGATGTCTTAATAAAGATTTAGTGGTGGTACTCTCGAGTCTTCACATGAACAGAACAAACTGAAAGGGAGCGAAGATTTCAATTGAAATAACATTGGCCTCGCATCATCGTGATTTATTTTGTGAGATTTTGCAGGCACGCATGACTCGATTTCGGCTGATGATTTCTTGCAGACTTGTTATCAGGACATGTTAGCATGATAAACCTAATGCGAGAATGCGATAGCAAATATAGGAAAATTTGTTTCAACAGAGCTTTCAAAATACCTCAGAGCCGAAAAATATAACAAATCCGTGTTTGTCTCGGGTCGCTTCAAGACGTCTTGTTTCATTACCGTTTGTCGTGATAATTAATGTTATATAGGTAGGATATACGGAGGGAGGGAGAGAGAAAGCGAAAAAAACAGCCCACCTTGGTAGGATCAGGAAAATAGTACACTGCATTCGAATCGTGTTTGTTTTGCCTTATAAACTATAAAAAAAATTTATCACTGAAGATGATTAAAAGCCATTCGACCCTAGACTGCTGGCAGTCTGTTTTTCTCTCGAAATTTCAGCAGGGATTATGAGGAGAGACTATTTAGCCTAAAGGAGAATGGGACGAGACATGGGCGCGGCACGCACGAGAAGAAAAACAGACTGCAGACTCTTCTCATGTTTTTGAGGACATTCACACTTGTCAAAATAATCTAATTAACTAATAGATCGTTTTCACTGTCACGCAACAACTAAAAAAAATAAATAAATCGAAAACCATCTAGTGGAAAAAGCCAAGAAATTGTGATGCTATAGAATTAAAATAAATATGGCACTTCTCCAAATCAATTTTTCTCGCGGGAGTATCATGATCCGTTGTTCAAAACTTTTACGTTATGCTTATCGGGCGAATTTCGAAAGCAGAGCCTAAGAACCTTGCTTCCATAGTTAAACCGAAGACGCGTCGTGCTCTGGGGATTGCTGTTGTTGGCTTTGTAGGTGATAATTAAAAGGACAAAAACGCGACAGAATTCAACACATTGTACTAACTTTTATCTGAAGATCTGGGACTTCTGAGCCCGTTTCCAACCCAAATTATTCCTCAAGAGTCTGTGCGAAGTGTGCGTTAATAATTAGGAACGCCGTTGAGCTAGCCCGTTTCTTAAAGGCTAATTTAAATCCCGTCGTAGCCGATGTTGAAGCAACTTCTTCCGCTGACTGCGAGACTCAGCAACGCTGGAAGCGTAAATCGAACTCTTCAACCTCCGGAGAAAAACAAAAGTCCGCCAAGACTCCTACTGCAGAACCAGAGAGTCAAGCGTCTGTATTAAGGACACCGACAACAACTTGTTTCTGTTCAGACTTAAAGAACTAATTTTCAACAGTTTAACCTTCTCCGAGACGATCGCGTCTTGATGATCGGGATGATCCGTGCCATTGCATGACTTGCATCGCTCGTCTTTGTTATGCCTTGCGTGAGACTTTGCGTGAAACTTATAACTCTTTGTTTACCCTTCTGTCAACTATCTGTCATCGGGTACATATTGACCAATCAGGTACTCCGTTGCTGGGCTGACGGAGGGTTTGAAAACATTAAAAAGAGTCTGCAGACGGTTTTTTCTCGTCTCGCCTTCTTCCCCACTCGGCCATACGACCCTGTCTCGCCTTCTTCTCTACACGGCCAACGCAATTAGCGTTCGCGATGACTAAAGGCTCGTCCTAGTGACCCTTAGAGAAAAACCCGGCTGCCAGCAGACTAATTCGACCCAAGCCGTTCGGTTAACGCTGGTTAGCGGGACGTCTGCTGTGTGACAGATCGGGAGTCACGTTACAGTGCAGAACCATAAGACATTGTTCGACGAACAGTAAACAAGACGACTTGAAGCAATCCACGGTATAACACGGAATTCTTTTACTTTTCGGTCTGAGGTTTTGAGACAGCAAACGAGCGGGCGAGTATTTTTTATGAACGAGCTTGTGAAGGAGAGTATCGCCAGGAGTATCTTCAAGGCAACGATATCTGGTAATGGATTTATTAAACAAAACCATGAGAACTGGCAATGGATTAATAAAATAATGAGAACTGGCAATGGATTTAATAATGTAATTATGTATATTCTCCCCTCCAAGCAGAAAAGGGAATTACTGTTTGAAGCAACTAGAACATGCGTTAGGTTGAAACTTGATGTTTGCAGCATGTGTGTGAGATTTGCACACAAAAGCGACCCAAGTGGTTTAATAAATCATCAGGTTAAATATTTTGCCAAAGTGAACAGCGCTTTCACCATTTTCTTACACTGAAGGCATGACAGATTTATAGTTTACCAATTTAAGACTGTTTCCTTGTTTTCGAATCGAGATCTTAAGGTCGCAAAGCGTATACCATCTTCGTCGTTTTCGTCTTCCTTTGTCGTGTCTCCTTCTTCCACAACCCGACTCGATAGCGCTGAACGATCGAATTTAAAGAGCCTTTCCTTTCTACCGCTAACAGCAGCGACTCAACATCACACGAAGATGATGTGTTACTGGATAATTCATCATCTGAGGACATTTTCCACTGAATAAAACCGCCAAAAAGACGGCTCAATGAGTGTTTACTTTATAGGAAATACACTGACTGAAGTGAAGCAATCGAAATTTACACACGTTATGACGTCACTAGTTCCAGGCCTCGGAAAACAAATATTGCATTTTTTGCCGACTTTGGAGGGATAAAAATATTATTTTACGCGCCGGACCAGAGCTTAAATTCGAAAATTATGAATAAGTGCAACATAGACTTCAATTTCCTGGAATAAAAAAGGGGGCTAAAATTTCATTCATAGGCACTTTGAATAGAAACTACGGTGCTGCGTCGGTGAGGAGTATTACAAGATAATTTTATTTTACATGTATCAACTGGATTGATAAAATGAATTGGCCACCGTAAAGAGATTCGAATAGCGCTATTTCGAGCGTTAGCCCTTCGTCTGACGAGACTTAAAGAATCCTTTCTTTCGACAGCCAATAAACCTCTGCTTGGCACAATAATGACAAGAGGTGACGTAATGGTGACTATCGTTACACAGGCACTCGATTGCCGAAAACTGAGGAAATCTTGAAATCACAAAATTGGTGAGGTGTATTAGCCTGCCAACAGGCTCCCAGCGACGTCGGAAAAAACTTCGGCGAGCGAAGCAAGTGGGACCGCTCTCGGCTCGTCACGTTCGTCCTAGACTTCACTCGGCTATCTCGCCCTAAACCCAACCGGGAGCCTGTTCGCAGGCTAGAGGTGTATGAAGCTTCGAATTATGATTCAAGCCGTGATTAAAAGTTTTGGGCGATCAACACTGTCAGCTAATATTTACACAATATTGTAAATAAATACTTGAACATGGCGAAATAATTTGAACAACATTGTTGATAATAGAACAAAAACATTAAACGCAAGACTGGGAATTCAGCAGTCACTAATATCGCCTTGGAAAGGGACGAAAATAAAAACCCAAAGAAAGAGAAAGAAGTTATTACAACATGGGGTATTCGTATTTGGTCATCCATCTAAGCATGGCGACCTTGATGTACCTGATTCCGACGGTCTCTTCTTTATCCTTTTGGTAGACTTCAAGAGTGAGTCCCTTGCTGAACATCAGTCGGTTGTTGTAGCCAGCGGTCCTCACAAAGCCTCCGTCATGCGCAGTGTAGCACGATCCCCAGCGTTCATCCAGCTTGAGAGTGAAGACAAACTCACCGGGGTAGAAAGAGTCGCTATGTTTAGGGATAATCGACTCGCGTCGTATTGAGGTTAAAGACGCACCAGACGCACCTTCCACTCCATAGCATGGAGCATGATCAACATAATTTCCCTTGTCCACTGTTTCAAAACCGACAAATTTGGTTTCGTCTGAAATACCATATCTGATATCGCTGTCAGATCCTTGCCCGATTGTGACGTCATGTGCGACTATGATGTCTACAGTCAGCGGAGTTGAATCTTTACAGACGCCAGCGGGAATCAAGGGAACTTTAAGGAGGGCAGCGTGTACTACTGAGCCTGCGTCGAATGTTAGTTGGTCAGGGGTTAGTGTACGAGCACTGTCAATGTAGGACGCATGCGCCTCCAGCCAAGAAGGGGTCATCGTCTGATGGTAAATTAACTTTCCCTAGAAACGGCATTGAAAGTGTAATCAAGACTCGGCTGTAGATAACAATAGTTCATTAACTGCAAGTAGTTTTCCATCAGACTTAGCTAGGATAGGTAACTGAAATCAAGTGACTCACCTGTGCAGTGCAGGAGTTTACTGAACATACTGGCTGCACACAACAGGATAGAGTATCCTAATAACAAGAAAGCACACACTTAGTCCATGAATACATGGCGGGGATACTCCACAAGAATATGAGTGACGCTTTGCGATAAGGCTCTTAAATTCGGACAAAAGATGCCATTTCCTTTAACCCATTTGATACTTAACTCAGTAATCCATGATCTATTGCAGACCAAATTCCACCCAGGAGCTATTTCGTTTCACGTAAATGCTTAGATATCTTTCAAATTAAGTCAAGGTTACCATTTATCTTCAGATGGGCAATTTTCTTCAGTTTCGGATTTTTGGGTAAAAGTAACGGTCGAAGAGTAATCTCTAATTTCTAAAACAAACTGACAAAAAAAAATACTGACGGCTCTATTGATTGGCAGCCCTGTAAAAGTGTCGGCGACCATCCGAGAAGACTTTCACGGGAATATTATCTATACGACATCTACATTCGGTGCAATTTTATCAAGGTGTAAGTAAACTTGGACCACGTGAAAACTACGGGAACAAGCTTGAAAAAGCAAAAGCAGCTTTAAGAAAAACTACGGAAATGCTATCTCTCTGCCATAAGCGCATTACGAAAAGCAAGGGCTTTTTAGAGATTCGCGGGTAAATTTCACCACTAAATTAAAAGCAGTAATCTTTCCAAGCTCTGATTGGCTCAGTTATCTGAGAA
>JAHPZR010012113.1:0-20000 GCA_019787425.1 Platygyra sinensis
TGCGTTATGAGTGAACACTGAACCACTGCTCGTACTCTAAAGATGAAAATCAGCCACAATATTCCCTAAACCAGATAACATTAAACGTAATCCAAAAAATATTGTAATTCGTTTGTTCACCTCACGAGTTTGCTCACAGAGCTCTTTGATTTTTAGATTTGTGCGGCGTGGTGTGCAAGGAAACATTTAATGTGTTCTCAGAGTGAAAACTTCGCTTTCAAATTTATCTGGTGTAGTGTGTAGGAAGCCAAAACTAATGCGTCTATCAGGATAACTTTTTTATAGTCATATCGTAGCTTTTATCACGAGTTAAAGCTCGGCTGATTCCCAGATACTTTTCTTTGCATCGAGTTAGCATTATAACAGAAGCACCCAGCATTCTAACTAAGAAAGAGCTAAATCCTCGAGATCTAAACAACACATTGGTTCTCTTATTTGATTTTGCTGGGACGGTTTAACTGTTCCACACTTTTAAAAGAAGCGCATGTAAAATTCCATTTCGAAGCAAGGTCTTTTGGAACGACACTACCATCTACACGCTTCTTTAATTTAACCTTTTAAGTGAGGGGAGGGGAGGTGGGGTTAGGCGACATTATCAGAAGACCTGTATTATACTATATCAGAAATTCTAACTGTATCAGTTATGTGAATTGAATTAGCCCTGACTTACTTGCAATGCTGTATTTCTGTTCTCAGCTGATTTTTTGAAGTCTCTTTCCTGATTTTTGTTTCTTTGTAGCCTAGGTGGAATATAGAACTTTGTCAGAGATGTGTTTTCGTCATAGTTTTTTTTAGTTTTTATCAGATCTATTTCAATGCAAATTACAGTTTACTTACAGTTTTTCAAACCCAAATAGCAACTCCTGAACTTCTTGGCTAAATTTTTCCCAGATACTCAACCTGCAAATGAATGATTCACAAATTCAGTGCAGAGCGTGATAAATTGCACTACAGGGTAAGCGGATGCAAGGTGTGAATCAACTTCAAACTTCCTGACAACCGTAATATGCTTTACAAGCAGGATAGTGGAGTCGACCATTTTGAAACGAATAACAAAAACCCACTTTACTCTTTCTTAAGATACCAGGAAAGTACATGTGCCACAGTCCGCTAAAAAGTGGTGCGAACTTGTAAGCTGCGTACAGGTTCGCGGAGAAAACTTATACTGAAACAAATGTATGAAAGATTAAAAACGCAACTGGACCCTTTCTAGTAAGAAGTAAATCACTCAAATTTGGACAATGTACTTCTTTGCTAGAATCTAAATTTTACTTCTTATTCATTGCTCAGAATTCAATTTTTAAGGAAATTAGTCGCCAGCAGAAATAGATTCTCATGCCAAGGCTGTAATTTTTGGCGCTGTTACCTACCCTTGGGATGGCTTCCAAAACCTTGATTAAAACCCTTCAGGTTCTACTTAACACCACCTGTCACAACCAAAATAAATCAATAAGTTGGAGAAAACTAGTCCTCCGGTGTTCTGAGTAACTAGAATCAAAAAATCTGAAATTTTCTAAATATTATATTTTAATGTAACGTATTGGTGATTCATTCAGCTTTTTACTTGTGAAGTTTGTTATGCGAACTTTGCGTATTCGTTTTGAAATAAAATGGTACTTGTTGTGCATGGAAATTCTTTTCCATTTGTCTATAATGCATGTGAATAGCGTTGCTAATATATAGCATCTAATTAATATGACTTACCACAATGAGGTGTTTTCTTGTTTTCTCCAATAAGCTAAGCAATCAATGTTCCTCTACCGACAAATGCAGTTTAGAACTTCGCGGCTTAATCATACAATCTAGGCTTTCGTTATTCTTTTTTCTCACTCTCGATATTTATAATTTTTGACAGATATTCGGATTTGACGTTTAAATTTCATTTTCCAAATCTACTTTCGACATTTCTATTTTTTGGCCATGATGTTGTAGATTTTGGTTTCTGCGATTAACCTCTGATTTTGCGAGTTGTCGGTTTTCAGATTTCAGTTTTTGTCGATTTCACTCAGTTTCGAAATTAACTTGGTTTTACCACAGATTATTTTGACGGCTTGGCTTGCCGATGCCTAAAGCCATTCAATTGTTACATTTCGGTCTTTGCTAACTGAATGTCCCATGAAAAAAAAAAATGGCGACTGTACAGAAGTCGAAACGAGTTTAGGTTTGTTATATTAATGATGAAAGTCTCTGAAAATAAACATACCGTAATATTATACACTTTTTCGTGTTTATAAGACTTGTTTCTAAGGACTATGCGAGGAGTTTCTTACTCGCCAATTCACCGATATTCAACGACTTTTCTTCCAAAAAAACGCGTGAATCTTGGCGATTGACTTGGTGGGGTAGGAGTTATGTTCCTTAAAAAATATCATTAAATTTGAGTTTTTGACGCTTAAAATATTTTTCTCGAGTTATATCCATGCACACAGCTTCTCCTACTGTTTTCAATGGTGACACATTGCACTTTTCCGTACGGTCGTAAATAGCGATGTTTCTTGTTTACAAACATTGACGCCATTTTTTTTTATATATATTTAAATTTGCCATCCACTGGACAATAGCATGCATTGTTTGAACAGCCAATAAACCTCTGGTTGGCACATTAATGACAATAGGTGGCGTAACGAGAAACATCGCTATACAGCCTGTCGAAGGACTTCTTAAAATTCTAGGCCTTCTTTTAAATTTTGGATAAAAATAATTTCTTTTTCATTAAGAGAGACTTCAAGACCTGGGTTAATCACGTTTCAGTGTATTTTTTTGTGCATGAATTAGTTACAGAAAAAATTTGCCCATGACTAATGGTTGACCTCTCTTGGTCATACACTAAGCGCGCGCTAAAAATGTTTTACAGTTTTTCAAACGAATACGAGATGGGACTTTCCCACATTTGCTTCATCTTTATGTCATAGGACTTATATCATCTATTAATTATGCAAATGAGTTATAACATCGAGAAGGGTCTTTCCCTCATCTTACTTCAACGTCGACGTCATATAACTTGTATCATCTGTCAATTATGAAATCGATGATTGGCATTAAACGAAGTATTTCCTCATTTTCATGCCTTCATGAAAACCACTCTCTCCGTTTTGTTGTAAAACAGTAGAGCACGAAAGACGTGTTGAAACCAAAATTGCTTCAAATCATCGACAGGTTCTAAAATACCGGGATTCCACTGTACATCGGTTTTAAGGTAATTCCCCTGAAATAAAACTGACAATAGATTTTCGTTCAAACTTTGCCCACTGAATATTTATCATATGAGAACTTCAATTTTGAAATAAAAAAGGGGGGTGCCCATACTCATTAAGGAGCACTGGGGCATTGAAAATGACCCATTTTGGCATTATTTAACGCTTATTACAAGAACGCATTCCCAGTAATAATTGTAAATTTTTGTGACCGAGACCCATGAGAACACGCATTAAACTGAAGTCAATGCGTTGTATCGGACACAAATACACTTTTTAAGTTTGATTTAGACAGAAAGCTGAATCCTTCATTAAAATTTCAACCAAATTTCTTGACATGGTTACCATAGGGGAAAATAGAAAAGACCACAGTTTACTTGCTATTTTCGCTATTTATTCAATTTTCAGCAATAGAAATCAGATCAGTCTTTCCTCAAGCAAAGCTTATGATAAGTTGATTACAAAGACTGGAAAAAAAATTGGGGTGCCCATGCTCGTTAGTGAGCTATAGCCATTTTTCAACTGAAAGAGCTTAATATCAAGGCAAATCCGCCATGTTTTCAGTGTGCACGTGCACGAGAGCGCGCTAAATGACGCCATAAATTATGCGCAGAAAGGATGCGCAGTGCAATTGTGAGGAATAACCTTAAGAGCTTTTATTTCGAGCCGCCACGAACCAATAGTCGTTAAATCGTTTCTACCAGTGTATAAAGGAATAATGTCTTGTTTTTACTGAGGCCCCCTCCCCTCCCCTCCCCTCCCCTCCCCTCCCCCCTATTCATTTAAATGCCTTTTTTTCCAAAGTATCTTCGTGACAAGAGCCGTAAGACCAATAAACGCCCTTATTATAATGAACACCGCCTTCCTCCCGACAAGTGGACTTAACTCAGCGACACATTAGTGTCGCTGAGTTACGTCAAATGACCTTGCTCTCCTTGAGTTCTCGTAGCTCATTGGATAGATAGCGCGCCTGCCCGGTCTTCGGGAGGTCATGGTTTGGATTTCTGCTGGGGACTCAGATTTTTTTCGTTGCTTCACGCTCGTGTCATGTTGACCAATTCACTTTTCACATGTACTTAACGATGGGCAGTTTCGTTATATATATATAGTATATGCTCAGTGAGCCGAATTCAGTTAATTTGGTTTTGAGTCGAGAAAGATATTTTCCTTGACCGAGAGTTTACACAACCTCACTAGACTGAGTTGAGTTCGCTCGTTCAAAGTTTGAGATTACGCCAATATAAAAATAATTTCAGTAGGCATCCCCCCTCTCAAATAAACGCTCTCTCTTGACCTGCTTAAATTCACCAAGTGTTCTCTCAAATGTTTATTTACTTTATCGCTCTCGAACCTTCTCAGTAAGAGGCGTTTTGTTTTCACATCTAGAATTAAAATCAAATCCAACAATACAGCCATCATAATTATTATTTTTTTTAATTGCATATGACCTACATTGGGCAGAAAATCTGACGATGAATTGGACTTTTTCTAACCGAGTTTTTCAAGTACCTTTTCACGGGAATAAATTAAAAACCAAATAGGGACATGACATGGATTTGCAGAGCGAGGATCAAACAAATTGGTTGGTGGGAAAATAACAACGCGCTAATTAAGACGTGCTGCTTTCTGACGATCGATTATCTGCACAGCTTTCTAAACTTCTGGAAGTGATGTTAAACATATTGCTTGGTGAGAGTGGGTTAATATAATATAAAATATCAGTTCTCCTCCTTTACAACAATTCTCCAATGGGAGCATGCGTCAGCCAGAGTTGGTGCATGAATGTATACAACTTGTCACTCAACGAAACCTGAAAAACAACAAAAAGAAAGTTTAAATATGGTGGAAATAGAATTGACAGCTGTTTTTTTAGCTGTGATTAGATAAGAGGTTATTTAAAACAGATGGAGAGATTTTAAAGTTGAGGCACTTGTTGAGTTAAGACATGGCAGTAGTATGATAGGTGCCAAATTATCCTCATTGACCCTTCTTTTTAATTTACTTAAAATAGCCGCCAGTAAAAAAAAAGTTCGAGAAAACGTGACGTCAGCGCCCACCAGCCAGATGGGGCAGCGCAGGCAGGCAAACTGGCATGGGTATGTGATACCCCCTCTGCGGGTTGACGTCATTAAAGGGGATACTCCCTTCTGTGGGTTGACGTCATTACAGGGGATACCTCCTATGTGGGATGCCGCCATATAAGGCGATATCCCCATCTGTTGGCTGACGTCACGAAAGGAGGATACCTCCTCCGTGGGCTGATGATGATTGTTGTGTCTTCAAACTCCTCCGGGGTAGTGTGAACAGAAAACACTTGATGTGTTTTCAAAGTGGAAGTTCCGTTTTTAAATATTCTTGTCGTAGTGTAGAAGGAGAGCATTTGATTTGCTTTCAGATTTGTCCGGCGTAGTTTAGACCGAAATTATTTATCCTTTTTTAGAGTAAAAACTCTTGTGCGGCGTGGTGTGAGAGAAAACATTTGATGTGTTCTCAGAGTAAAAACTTCGCTTTTAGATTTATCTGGGGTAGCTATAGTGTGCAGGAAGTCATTAATAATGCGTCTATCAGGATAACCTTTTTATAGTCATGTCATAGCGTATATCACGAGCAAGGCCCAGCTGATGTCCAGATACTTTTCTTAGTATCGAGTTAGAATTGTAACAGAAGCTTTCAATAATCTAACTATGAAAGAGCAAAATCCTCGAGATCTAAACAACACATTGGTTCTCTTATTTGATTCTGCTGGGACGGTTTAACTGTTCCACACTTTTAAAAGAAGCGTATGCAAAATTCTATTTCGAAGCAAGATCTTTTGAAACGACAATACCATCTACACGCTTCTTTAAATTAACCTTTTAAGTGGGGGGAAGGGACCGAAGGGGTTAGTCGACATTATCAGAAGACCTGTATTATACTATATCAGAAATTCTAACTGTATCAGTTATGTGAAGTGAATTAGCCCTGACTCACTTGCAATGCTGTATTTCTGTTCTCAGCTGATTTTTTGAAGTCATTTTCCTGATTTTTGTTTCTTTGTAGCCTAGGTGGAATATAGAACTTTGTCAGAGATGTTTTTTCGTTGTAGCTTTTAAATTTTTTATGAGATGTATTTCAATGCAAATTACAGCTTACTTATAGTTTGTCAAACCCAAATAGCAACTCCCGACCTCCTTGGCTAAATTTTTCCCAGATACTCAACCTGCAAATAAATGATTCACAAATTCAGTGCAGAGCGTGATAAATTGCGCTACAGGGAAAGCGGATGCAAGATGTGAATCAGGTTCAAACTTCCTGACAACCGTAATATGCTTTACAAGCAGGATAGTGGAGTCGACCATTTTGAAACAAATATCAAAAACCCACTTTACTTTTTCTTAAGATGTCAGGAAAGTGCATGTGCGACAGTCCGCTAACAAGTGGTGCGAACTTGTAAGCTGCATATAGATTCGCGGAGAAAACTCAAACAAATGTATGAAAGATTGAAAACGCAACTGGACTCTTTCTAGTGAGAAGTAAATCACTCAAATTTGAACAATGTACTCCTTTGCTAGAATCTTAATTTTACTTCTTATTCATTGCTCAGAATTCAAATTTGAAGAAAATCATTCGCCAGCAGAAATCGATTCTCATACCAAGGCTGTAATTTTTGACCCTTGGGATAGCTTCCAAAACCTTAATTAAAACCTTTCAGGTTCTACTTAACAGCACCTATCACAACCAAAATAAATCAATAAGTTGGAGAAAACTAGTCCTCCGGTGTACTGAGTAACTAGAATAAAAAAATCTAAAAGCTTCTAAATATTATATTTTAATGTAACGTATCGGTTATTGGTTCAGTTCTTTACTTGTGAAGTTTGTTATGCGAAATTTACGCATTCGTTTCGAAATAAAATGGCTTTTAATGTGCATGAGAATTCTCTTCCATTTGTCTATTATTGATGAATGTAAATAGCGTTGCTAATATATAGCATCTGATTAATATGACTCACCACAATGAGGCGTTTTCTTGTTTTCTTCAATAAGCTAAGCAATCAATGTTCCTATACTGACAAATGGAGTTTAGAGCTTCACCGCTCAATTTTAGAATCTAGGCTTTAATTATTCTATTTTTTAACTCTCGATATTAATAAGTTTGACAGATATTCGGGTTTGACGTTTAGATTTCATTTTCAAAATGTACTTTCGACATTTCTATTTAGTTGGCCATGAGGTTGTAGAATTTGATTTCTGTAATTAACCTGTGACTGACTTTGCGAGTTGTCGGTTTTCAGATTTCAGTTTTTGTCTATTTTACTCAGTTTCAGAATTAAGTTGGTTTCACCACAGATTATTTTGGCGGCTTGGTTAGTAAGGTTTAAATTAGGAATCCAGTTTTAGCTTTATAACGTTTCTGGCATGTTAATTGATGAAGATATTGTCGATGCTTTAAGGCATTTAGATGTCAGATTTCAGTCTTTGGTAATCTCCCGTGAGAAAGAAAAAAAAATGGCGACTCTACAGAACTCGAAACGAGTTGGGGTCTGATATATTAATGACAAAAGTCTCTGAAAATAAACATGCTGTAGTTTGCGATTCATATGGCTAAGGCTTCAATGTAGGGAACAAATGTTTGCGAGTTACCTGAATCGTTTTACATTCTCGTCATGCATATTCAGACTCATTTTTCAGGACTATGGGAAGACTTTCCAACACGCCAATTCACCGATATTCTTTTAAAAAACTGTGAATCTTGGCCATGGACACGGTGGAGAAGAAGTTATATTCCTTAAAAAATATCATAAAAGTTAAGTTTTTCAAGCAAAAAATATTTTTCCCGAGTGATATCCATGCACACAGCTGCTCCTACTGTTTTCCGTTGCCACACATTGCACTTTTTTTGCCCCCGCAGGGTTTTTGGCCCCAGAGGGCAAAAACCCGAGGAGGCATCTTAGGACTCCCCGCGTAATAGAGAGAGAAGAAGAGAGAATGTAGGTATTTCCGGTATATAGCCGCAAAAAATCTCGATTTGATCGCTTGCACGCCCGCAAGGGATCGACGTTTTTCCCGCAAACGCTCATGGGAGGCCAGCAAAGGGACACGGGCGCGAGGACTTGCGGGATCGGCGTCTTTGCCACGAGCTTTGTCCTTGGTTTAGATCTCGAGTTCAAGCGTCCCTGAAAAGCGTTTGTATTTGCCGGCCTCCATTACTATTTCAGCTCGATTAAATTAGCTCGCTTCGAAATGGCCGAGATTATGATCTAAAACAAATTGAAAACGCTTTCAGAGATCCTGAAGATGGATTTTGGGGGAAAAAACAGCTCAGAGAGTCCTGAAGTATACTAGATCGAAATTCGAGGCCAGTGTGGTTCATTTGCGACTAAATAGCTAAATCAGTATAGTACCTTCCGATCGTCAGAATTACCCAAGGATAACAATAAGGTGACAGGCCTGCGCGACTCCCATTCACGTGTAGTAGCCGCTTAGGAAGTTTTGCCCCTTTTGTATGGTACGATCGGAGGATCTTTGAATATTTCGCTAAGCACTAATCCTGTGTTTTCAGGGAGACATTTCGTCAGAGTAAAGCCGTTAGAGGTCATATTTCTGTGTGGCTTCCGCTGTTATCCGCTTGTAATTTGCAGAGTTTGACACCTGTTTTTTTTGCCAGTTTTTTTCTCTTGATATTGCAAGATATGTTTTAGGTTCTCTCAAATGTTAGCTCTGGAGGAATAAAGTTTGAAATATTCCTTTGGCATCTCGTTTATTTGGATGGCTTATTTTCACTGAGTAATCTTACGGCAGGGATCCAAATGTAAATGTTTTGCGGCGTTTTCATTGAGGACAAAAAGCTTGACTCTAATTTGCATATATGGCGACTGTAACGCGATACTTTTGTTTACATTTCACCTCTGTTGTGCTTTCGAGATACGTTTGCTCGTACACTCTTTTCTTTTCTAAGGATGTTATTTTTCCGGCCCAGACTGAATATTCTTATTTTTCTGCCGATTTTAGGCTGAAAATATTCTTGTATTATTCTTACATTATAGCTTATGGCATTTTCGTTTTATTTAGAATTTATTAGGCTATCAAGTACAAGTGTTTGGTTTCTGGATCTGGATCGCGTTCAGCACATTGTGCATGTGCTCTGGACACCACTTTTCGTAGCGAGGCCAAGATGTCACATCAAAATATATTCTTATATAAAAAAGAGTTCATATCAAGACAATTGTTTTTTTTTAGTATCCGACTAGAACAATAACGTTCAATATTTTTGTTTCAATGAGCAGAAATAAAAGAAAGCGGGGGCAGCTTTAGTGATAACTATTACTAGTGTACTGTCGTAATTACAGTTGTCGAAGGACCTCTTGAAATTCACGAACTTCTTTTATATTTTGAATAAAAATAATTTATTTTTTATTTAGAGAGACTTATCAAGACCTGAGGTAACCATGTTTCTGTGTATTTTTGATGCATAAACTCGTTGCAGAAAAATTTTGCCCTCAACTTTTTGTTGACCTCCGTCTTCCTCATGCACTATGCGCGCGCCAAAATTCTTTTAGAACTTTTCAAACGAATGTAAGATACTGGGACTTTCCCACACTTGCTTCATCTTTATGTCATAAGACTTGTATCATCTATCAATTATGCAAATCAGTGATTACAACGAGAAGGGTCTTTCCTGCATCTTACTTCATTTTAACGTCGACGTCATATAACTTATATCATCTTTCTATTATGCAAATCGATGGTTAGCATTAAACGGGGCATTCCCTCATTTTGCTTTATGTTACGTCATGGAACTTGTATAGGAAACGAAACGAAAGAAACTACTCGCTTTCAACCCCATTTTATTCGTGCACATGTAATACATGTATGTTATTTGTACTTTTGCGTTTTTCGGTACATATTGGATGAATGTTGATCGAAAATTCCAGCAAGTGTTTTAAAAATCTACCCTTGTTGGCTGGGGGATTATTCCGAATGGGAATTAAATAAAATATTAATTTGACATGCAATATCAAAAGATGCTGGAACACATAAAATCGGAAATAGAATAAAAAATACGACGAGCAGCGGCAAAATTTTGACAAACTTTGAGTTCTTGTTAAAAATTGAAACTTAACTAAGGAGCCGAAAATATTCTGGTTAAGGGTAGATTACTATACAACGTCACAGATATGAAAAACGGTGAATAGATGAGTGATTTAGATGACAGTCTGCCAGCCATTTGATTCCAATTAATCAAAGATGTCAAGCTATACTCTCGGCCAAATGCGATGCCGTTTACATCGTGAAACTTGTCATCATGTCCCATAAGGTCTTGTATTGCGTTCCCACTAAACCGAACATGACACTCCATGAAACCGCAGAGAGAAGGGCGACTAGAACCTTGATCACTCAGTTCTAAACACGAAGGAAAGTTTAATGCGGAAATAAACAGTTCAAACATTGATGACAACGCCTTCTAGCCAAGCTACATCCTTTAAAATACGTGACTTCAATCTTCTATCTAGTGTTTTAACCTTTTGATTCCCAAATTTATTAAAATTCAATTTTGGAAATAAGTTATTTGCATCGGATTCTCATACAAACACTGTACTTTCAAACCGTTTTGACTACACGTCAAGATAGCGCCTAAACCCGCGGTAATTCTTATATAAAATAAAAAAAAGACCTAACTAGACTTTTGCACAACGTAACTTAAAAAAAAAATGAACTTGTAACTCGTACTTGTATTTATCTTTTGTTCAGCTCGTGAGCGGGCGGAATTCAACAAATCCTTCAATCTGATTGGCTCCTGGAGCGGGTGGAGTTTTCTCATCCGGACCGCCACAGCGTGCGGAATTCGTCGAGTTGATTTGTTTTCCTGAACGAAACAGCGGTTATCGTCAATCTTTCTCCTTTTTTACAATTCCATCGGTGATTAAAAAGGCAATTGTTTTTTTTCTCGATTCACCGTTAAATGGAAAGGGAAGTCACCGTAAGTAAATTCAATAGCCCAGTTTCGTATTCCTGGCCGCACTGGGGCTAGTTGCGTCAATTAAACCCACCATAGTGAGGCTAATGCGGGGAAGAAATGCGCGATGAGAGCTCTGGAAAAGGAGGAGCATCAGTGTTGTGCTTTTAAACTGCACAACTAGCACCCGGAAAGAGAAAAATGTTGAAAAAATGAAAAAAAAAAGTGAATTAAAAAATTGGGAAATGTTAGATTTTTTTTCCATTTCCTCAGGACAACGCAAATAAGTATTGTGCTGAGGGAATGTCAGAACGAAAGCGACCTATGTGGTGTATTACAGCCTGTTGCCTAGACAGTTTAAATATTACGAGGCACACCGGGATATGTTCATTGCATTTCGACGGGAGGTCTTGCCCCAATTGAATTAAATCCTGCAGTTCCCTCAATATTTGCAATCCTACAACATTTTCAGCGAAAACCTCTGAAATGTCTTACTTGCTGTCGTACTGCCTCTCCTGAATGAAGTGGGACTTGGTGTAACCCTGCGATGGACTACAGCTGTACATGTAGCATCCCATCCAGAGGGGAGTAGCAATACTCCTAGTCGTTTCATGCTATACACGAAACAGGATTTTCTCTTTCACATCAATACCACTGACTTTGATAATAGAAGTTCTTATGAATCCAAAGAGCCTCGATTTCGATTACTTGAAATCGAGGCAAATGCGGTGATATACATACATCCAAAATACATCTCAAACGAGCCTGGCTTCTGGCGCAGGCAATCCAGACTGGTCACGAACGCGACCGAAATTAGTCTGCTGCGAAGCCTGGTGGCTTCGCAGCAATAAAACACAAAAGGAACGGCATAATTAAAAGAAAAGAGACAAGTCTAGATGCCTTAACTGCTGATTGAGAATGGGATTTTCCCACTCCAACAACAACAAGAACAACAGCTTTTTTCATCTCTTATTTAGATTAAATTAGATTAAATTACAGTGACATAATAATTAATTGAAATAAAAAAATAAGGGTAACTGACAACCTGAAATAACCTGAAATAGTTATAATTGCCAGGTTATCAGTTAATTATATATACATTAGAATTAGAAGTCAGTAGGGCTTAATGTGCAATGCCTCTTTTATTTTTAATTTGGAATTTTGAGGCGACAGAATCTAACATCTTCAAACATTCTGTGGCACAATAGTCATGACAGGCCCTAGATGACTGCAGGTGCATGTAAACATACGAAGACTTGTTCTTTATTTAGCGTGAGCATGTGTCATTTCCTTGTCACTGAAACGTTTGAAACGAAGCTGAATCGCCGCACACACAAAAATCAGACTAGTCGATCTTGGCATGACATGCAAGCCGATTGCGTCACTCACGCAAATCTCTCTGACGGCTTTCTAGCAGCCAATCATCACCACTCTAACTACAATTTTCCGAATATTTCTCTCTTTTCAGGATGAAATGACCAACTTTTCGGACAGACGAAACTGTAAGGGTACTTGCTAAGAGATATAGAATTTCAGACAGTGCAATTTCAGGAATATTCTGCTGTTTATTTAGTGTCAAGTAGATAAATACAAATACTTAGGCTCGTTCGTGACTTGTATTCTTTTAAGCAAACACCATTACTGAGTACATCATTCACCAAAAATCGGTTCACTTTGGAATTTTCCTCGGATAATGCTGATTGGAGGGAACGTAGACCTTGTGGTACTGAATCTTTCACGCTGAACTTGTTTATAAGCTTAAACGTACTAAAGACCAACTTGACATCTAATCAGCTTTACAATAACGCTTGAGTAGTTGTCTTAACTTAGTCTGGGCGATTTTAGAAAATCGGCCAACATAAGAGAGTTTATAGAAGTGCGTAGAAGTTTTCTGGAGTTAGATGAGTTATTCTGCCCATTCAGAGAAGGATTCATTATCGTCACTCTGCTGTCTTTACTTCCGTTTGGAAATAATAATTTAACATTTAACGTTTATTAGATTTTGCCACTTTACAATAAATTTACATTTAATGATAAAAGTTAAGACAATATGGCGAGGAAACTTAAAAGGAAATCAGGGGCTTATGCAATGCAAGGTTAGGTTTCCTCCCAAAACAGAAGGAATTGAATAACACAAATATAGAGGAAGACTATTCAGTTAGGTGTGACACGAGTTGGATCAAAGTGTTTCAAGGACATTAGGTTTGGGGTATTTTTTTAATTTCATAGCTAGGTTATTGGAATTTTTAGGACTTCGAAATGAGATTGAAAACTGCCTTATGTTTGTCCTGAAAAGAGGTATCTGAAAAAGGAAGCGTGCCTTGTGTTGTAACTACGAATGCTATTATTAACAGAGAGAAAAAAAGTCAAATTTACACAACCCGACCTGCTTACTATCCGTGTCGCGGTCGCCCAGACTGACTGCCATAACATTAACTGATTTCCAAAGTGTCGGTACACATGATCTTCGAGTTCGACTATTAAAAAGCACCAGTTATCTTTGAAATAGCTAGGCATTTATGAACAAATATATATACCTGGTTTGTTTTTTGAAAACCGTGCTACTAGTAAATGTCAGTCTCTCGCACTGCATGCATGCTGATTGGTAAATTACTGCCCCTTTATTAATGGAAAACTTAACTTTCGACTCAAAAAGAAAAGGTCTTCGATACACGAGCTCTCATTTGATCGAAAAGGTCTGCCTTGAAGGTAACAAACGTGAAGCTATCCTCGTTAGTCTGGAAAATAAGGCATTTTAAAGGACAATTTTACTGTTAGCGTCACCGATTGCAAAGCCAGTTCCCCACTTCACCCCATTTTTCATTCCAACTGGTCTCCCAGAAAAGATCTAAACCAACACTGCTGAACAAAACAAGATCCTACAACTACCAATTTAACTGTTTCTGACTTAGAGCATTATCTACAGAGTGGGCCATACAAACAGCACAGAAAAAACTGCATAACAGTGCGAAAACGTATTAAACTTTAAAACAACCCCACCCCCTGCAATTTAAAAAGTGTATCCTAAATGCATACCAGATAATAGCCCTGTGCCCGTGAAACAACATAACACCCAGCTAGACACAAAACCCCTAACTTTAAGGAAGACACTTAGCTTTGAAAGACAGGTATAATGCCCGCGGTGCAAATCCACATCCAGCACAAAGCACGCTTTTTAGAACAACCCATCCTCTTTGGCATTCAATCAAGCTACCATAAATACATACCGGATGATAGCCCTCTCATGACACTCTGCATGTAACAGCATGACACCTCGCTGGACAAAAAAAATCCTCAACCCTTGGGGGACACTAAGCTTTGAAAAAAGGGGATCAGGCCCGGTACAAAATCTAGCACAAGGCATGCTCTTTAAAACAACCCCACCTTAACTCCTGGAATTTAATCAAGCTCCCCCAAATGCATAACGGCCTTTCACTACCCACGTGCATTTTTTGTGGAATTTAAAGTGATTTCTGTCAATTCCAGACGGTTATTTGGAGCCCATGGTCAAGAGCTATGGGTAATTAGTCCTGAAGAGGGAGATTTTTATTTTTACACTAAAGTAATCACCATTTTAAGCACATTATTCTTTGAAAGATTGCCTGCAATGAGCTGGACCTTACTTAAGGTTTCAGAAAACCCCGTTTTCAAAACTCCAAGCTTGTAGATACATCTACAGAGAATACCCTAAAGAGGTTTGAATAAGGCTTTCTGTGTAAAATCTGTGAACTCTCGGGCTCGATTTCCCGAATGTTTTGTATGTTTGTGACACGTTTTTTAATGAGACGATGGAATTGTTACAGTAAATGTACTTTCACACTTCGGGATTATTCCTCACTCGAGCAAAACTTCACTTGGTTTGTACTACATAAACGATCCCCGACAGGGATTTAATTCCACTGGAATGTTAAGAGCCACTAGATATCCCGTGCAGATGTAGGAATAAAAGTTCTACATCTCCACGGGATCCCACAGGGTGTTTTAATTCTTGGGATTCACAATCCCCTTCACAATTGTAGTAGAGTAAAGGAAAATCTTTGTTGTTGTTGTTGTTTGTTGTTGTTGTTGGTGGTGGTGGTGGTGGTGTCTTCTTTGGATTTTATAGTCCGTATTTGGGTTTTTCTCAAAGAAACGCATTCAAAGATAAAGAATGGAGGAAAGATCTGCAAATAATTATAATAATTTAGTATATCAAATAATGCGCATGTTCTTTGGGCTCGTCTTGGATTTGCCAACAAAGTTTAAAGTTTGAGGAAATTAAGACGATTAAGACGATTCTGTGATCTATATTAAGATGTTCATATGTCACAACAAAACGACGCAAACAATTTAAAGATCAACAAAAATAGCCTTGTTATACATTTAGACTAGGATATATTTCAGAGACAGACTACTTGTAAAGTACATTAAGGTAAAGGGAGCAGTATTTCGTATTAGTTTCGATCGCTAGTGATCTCCTTCCTCGGATTCTGTTCTTGAGTGGCTGCCAAAGCTGTTTGAGATTCCACATTTTTATTTACTTTGTTTTAAAACCGTCACCAAGATGTAAACATGACAGATCCAGAAATGACAAGTAATACAATTTTAGAGAACGTATGCCTTTATAGGCATTACAATACCGACAGCTGAAACCAACAAAGTACGATAAACAAAGGAGCTAGAGGGACATAAACCTTTATTACTGAGAAGACCAAAGCAAACTAGATTTCTATATGCAAGTTTCTGGTTCAGGCAAACGTTTTTCTCACTAATCAGAAAGGACGTCGCTTAAATAACTGGCTGGACTTTAACCTTGTTTAAGTGATGTACTGATTGATTTGACAATCTCGTATCGACTCGTACCGGGCTTGAGCGAATTAATGAGGACTTCAAATACACGTCACACTCATCAGTTTGTCGCACCTCATTCGATGTGAAGGAGTAGAGGAAATGTGACTGCAGTTCTTGACAATAACGAGAATTTTCTGGACTCACCAGAACTACTTGAAAACTCAGTAAGTAAGATATTCATGTAGGGTAGGTATCTGGACAAATCTGTGACAAGCATATATGCGCGACTCACGATCAATTGCATGGGTATATGGAGTTAACATCCTCATAGACGTGCATTGTGACGAAAAAGGACAGTTACATGGACAAAACATGCTAAATATACCGGTGAAACTTTTAGCGTAGCTCGACTTCTTGAGAGCACTGATCAGTAAAGGATAGAATATTCCGGTGATACCGTTATGCGATAGGGGCAGGAAATGGATGTGTTTCTTAGCTTAAAATATTCATTACCCAGCCGATTTCTTACTGACTGACAAACTGGCTATTTCTTCTGGGTTGTACCTGCTGGATGGTTAGATTTTGTCTGTTTGATTCTCCTACACACAATCCCCACGCCCCCAATTCTGATGTGCGGTGTAAATTAGTATGCTGTATCTGCTTACTACCAGATTCTTACGAGGAATTTTTGCTGTTAAGTAGAAGTTAAGTCAGTTTCGTAAAGCCTGAAAAAAAAATCTAAAATTTCCATCCATTATAAAGGTAATTTTAAACTGGTTATTAGCTCTTCCTTTCGTGAAAATGATGCAGACAGTGATGGTGACGTGCCACTAAAGCGTGAGGCGAACTCCCCAATGAGCAGATTTGTGGATATTTTTTGTCCTAATATTTTACTTTAGATTGAGACTTTGGTTTTTTCGCTGGTCTTGGTCCAACTTAAGACTAGGCTGTATTTTACAACGCACGCTCTCAGACTGAGCACGATTAAGGTTTTTACATATTTTTTTATTTTTTTATTTTTTATTTTGCCCCGGGCCCACCCAGCGAGAGCTTTTTTAAAAACGATTAATCGACTACAAGTTTTCGAGTACTCTGTTCTTTATTTATTCGTGAGCATGTTTCATTTCCCTTGTCACTGAAACGTTTGAAACGAAGCTGAGTCACCACACTAGTCGATCTTGCATGGCATGCAAGCCGACTGCGTCACTCAACAATTCTCTCTGACGGCTTTCTAGCAGCCAATCATCACCACTAACTACAATTTTCCGAATACTTCTCTATTTTCAGTGTGAAGTGACCAACTTTTCGAACAGACGAAACTTTAATTAAGGGTACTTGCTTAGAGATAGAGAATCTCAGACACAATGGAATTATTTCGGGAATATCTCTGCTGTTTATTTATTGTCAAATAGAATAAACACAAATGTTTAGGCTCGTTCGTGCATGACTTGTAGAACTTATAAATAAACCTGAAAAGTACATCATTTACCAAAAAAAAAAACGTCTCACTCTGGAATTTCTCTCGGATAATGCTGATTGGATGGAACCAAAGTCATGAGCTGTAGAATCTTAGAAATAATGAGAATTTCAGGTAATATACTGGTTATTTACTCCAGGGTCAAAAAGATAATCTGATTGCTTCGCCTGGTAGTCTAAATGTTCGTGACTTGTAGGCCTGTTCGTGACTTTGTAGGAATTGTAATCAACACCATTACTGAGGAGTAAATCATTCACGTTAAAGAGGGTTCCATGATTGCAGGAAACCAAAGTCATCGATGCAACTGTAATTTTTGCCTTTTCTTAAAAATCACAAGATTAGTTTTCACCGGTCACGAAACTTATGTCAAGATACGCGCTCCTTCTTTCTATATACGGAAATTTTAAATAACTCCTGCATGCATTCCTTTCTATTGAGAGCTACATCCAATAATTCAAACGATGTCTTTAGTAGCACAAGAGTCTTTTTGCAGACAATTCCAATCCCTCTGGCCAGTAGAGACTGAGAGATACAGGTAAAAACACTCGGTTTAATGAGATTAAAGGGCATTGTCACGGTGGGTACGCATGAGCGAACTTGATCTGTCCTGAAGAACATAAAGGCAGATACCGACACATCGTAGAATTTGTTTTTTCTTTTTTTGTTTGACGGTGTGCTATATTTCGGCTGGCCAAGCCAGCTATCTTCACGGTACAATGACAATTTTATATTAGGGACGTGTTTTTAGGTAGCATCAGTGCTGATCTGTCTTCTTTTAATCGGCTAACAATAGAACTGTCACTTTGTGACGCGCCATGCCGACTAGTTTTCTATGGATAAGCGCTATTTATATCCAATCCGCCGCAAAGTAGCTTGAAATCGAATTTGCTTTTAGAACAAATGTCGTCATAAATGTTGTTTAAATGAATATAAAATGTAATCTCAACAATACGAGCACATGGAAGAGGTTAGCGAAACATATCTTAATTTCATTGCATGCTATCAGCGGGCACATTTCGATCAATTTGTCTTTGGCTGTATAGTGTTGCCGGTAACGTTTTTCAGTGGTTTTCTACAGCAAGAAAGTTCATGTCGTTGCAAGTCAACGTGCTCAACTAGTCAGGGAAAGCGACTCGTTTTTGTTCATAAAGGGCAAATAGAATCTGTTATTACTGATGCGCAAAGCCAAAGGCCTTGGAAGAAACATGGACTCTTCGTTTATGAGAACCGTCCGTTGGTGGAACTTTGTAAAGTTTTTTGTATTCGTACCCAGGAACAATGGGAAAATGCTCTTCTCCTAGAACACGACAGTATTTTGTAAGCTATGTGGATGTTAGCAGTTTGAATTATCTGTCTTTGCATTGTAGAGTATGACCGCTTACTGGTTGCGTTCTCCTTGTTTTTGTGGAGTCGTGAAATGGTTATCTTATTTTTTCGTGAATTGCGAAACTCGAACGGACCGTTTTATGGTCCGTTAAACGTGATTTCGCACCCCCCCCCCCCCCTTTAACCACCCTCGTTCCACGGTGTGTGCGAAAGGCTATAGTCCCTGAGAAAAAAAAATTGCCAAAAAAGAACGCTAACAAAAATCACAGTAGTAAGAAAATTCTTTCGACTCCGTTTGTGTTGCCGCGTTCCAGTGTTACACCAGGGCTTGTAAGTAGCAGTTCTTCCCGGCACCACAGCACGAAATCGAATACGTTACTCTTCTGCCTTTACTGCATTTACTTAACCCTTACGGATCTTTACGCACGGGGACGTAAAGTTGAAACTTTATAGGGAACGGTCACGTTTTTTTAATTGGCGGGTGCGGCCGAGGGTATTTGAGATAGTTTTTTTTGCGAAAAAAGTGTTGGGTTGCCCCTACCCACTTCCCAGACTGGAATAATGCTTGACCCTTCATAAATACCTAAAAGAAAAGCAAATGACCACTGCCACCCACCTCGGGTTCCAAGGCAAAAATTACCGGAAGTGAAAATAGCTGACCGGAAGTGAAAAATAACTGACCGAGGAAGTGAAAAAATAACTGACTGGAAATGTTGCTCACATACCGCGTAAATTTTACGTGAAGGATGAGACTACCCAGCGCTCCACTTCCAACTCTACGTCTCCATATAGAACCACGCGCACAAAACATTATCGGCGTCAAATTATGGACGAACGTGGTCGACAGGTCGAGAAACACAATTACGTGTAGTTGGGACAAGATAGTCTTGTGACATAATATTTTTGACACCTGTATAAAATAATTTAGATTCAATTTTGACTGGTAGCTTCGCTTTATATATACAAGTTTTAGGTTTTCTATACACTTCCGCGTATGTTAACGAATAAGAGTCAACTAAACTACAGGGAGTAACCCTCCCTAGGTTGCATATAAAACAGGTTTGACCCTCCCCTAATTTGTAAAATATTTACTAATGACCCTCCCCTCTGAAGCAATAACTTACACAATAAACTTTGTTTCTGAAAGTGTTCAATGTTCGGACGAAACCAATTAATCCAAAGCTGTTAAATAAGCTTTCCAAGGCGCTCAGGATGTTCAAAAACGGTTCATGTCAAAGTCTTTTAAACCTTGAAGCGCGACGCAGTACAATGGAAAGGTTTTAAATTTCCAGGTAAGTGA
>JAHPZR010012113.1:25000-30000 GCA_019787425.1 Platygyra sinensis
AGCAAACAGTGGACAGAATTTATCAGATTTGGAGTAAGATCGTTTTTTTTATTTTCTCGAATCTCAAAAACGTTGACGTTGTTATGCTTCTCCTTTTCCATGTGCTAAAAATAACTCGCCTGGGAAAAAAAAGATTCAATGCAACATACAAAATCAGCAAATACAAAGATACAAATTCTTGAAGCCTGTGACCTCAACTATACATTCTTTCGATTCCCAACTCCAAAAAACTTGGCAAGTGATGAGTAATAGTACATTTTGTATGATTTTTTTAAAACAAAGTTTTAGTTCCCGAATGGCAGCAAATTGAACTGTCACGTAAGCACTGTCACGCGCTAATGTTGATTGCCATTAGAGGCTTGAATTCGGGAATTTATCAGGATAATCAAAGGTACGAGAATTTATACCTCTTCTATTGGCTATTTTTTCTAATAACAAACTGTTTAAAAAATTTACAAAAGAATCAGGCCGGTAATTTAAAGTTTCCCTTCCGACATGCACTGAAATTTGAATAGTGCGGTATGTCGAAAAGACTGAAAATGGCTTGGACGTTTCGTTTTCCCAGCAAGTAAGTATTCATGGGCCGCCGATAGATTTTTTATATGTTAGAAACGAAAGGTCAAGAACGGCTAATAATTATTTTTATTGGAAAAACGATGCGCACCAGCAGATATTTTTGCCCTTGGATTTAGGGTAAAATTTGAGCAAAACAACCTTGTTTAAGAAGGGGTTTATGTTCGCGCCTCTAAATTTTCTGGAAAAGCCGAAGAAAAAGAAACTTACCTTTTTTAAGAAGCCTAAATGGCATACTTTTACTTGATATAAAACAGAGTCTCATTTTTTTTTCTTATCTTGCTTTGCGAGGCTGCTCAACATTCGCAAAATTTGCCTATTTTGGGGTTAGCGCCAAGCCCCATCTGGGCGAAATCGGACATTTCTCGATTTCTCGAAAAATGAAATTCGCCGAACCTTTTAAACCCCATTTTCGGAAATAGTTCTATATAGGGATTCTTTTTATGAAATAAAATGGAGGTCGATTTTTTTGAACTGTCGGGCGATGTTTGATATTTATAGGCAGCGGCTCATAATACTTCAGCGCAGGATGTCTGACAACAAGCTCTCGCACTTCCTGGAATGCTGTCTCGTGTTGCGGGGACGATATGAACTTTGCTTCCTTTGCAGTTATCTCTCTCAGAGGCTGAGCAACCTCTGACAGTCTAGGGAGACACTTAGACAAGTAATTGACGAATCCTTGTAAACTTAGGAGTTCTTTCTTGGAAGTAGGCTTTGGCATTTCCTGCACTGCTCAACTTACTCTGGATCGGGCTTCAACCCATCTTTGGTAAAGTGGCCCATAAATCTGAGTTCAGACTTCCTGAGGTTTATTTTGCTGCTGTTTAGGCGCATATTGGCTTTGCAAGCTTGCTCTAGCAGACGGACTAAGTTCTCATCATGATTTTGATTTGCTTCTTCTTCAGTGTCTTTGTGACCCATCACCATGCAGTATGTCATCTCTTATAGACCCTATGCAAATATGGCTTCCTTTATATTATTCTTTTGTTCGTATTTAAAATAGCCTCACTAACCTCGCTTTTGAGACAAAAATTGTAAAAAATTTATTATCCCAACGAGGTTAGTGAGGCTGTTTTGAATACGAACAAAAGAATAATTTAAAGGTAGCCATTTTTGCGTTTGGTCTATTACTGGGACACCAGGAAGACCATCGAGTTTCTCATGCAAATTGCATTCAAATTCTTCGGGGGCCAGGTAGATACCAAAGAGTAGCCTCCGATACTTGTAACAACCAAAAGGGGTCTAGAATGTGGTCTTGAGAGAAAGATCTTTGTAATTACTGAGAATCTGATCTCTGCTCAGGTTACTATGGCGTTCTATCTGCGCCAAAAATCAGTCGTAACCCAACATCCAACTTTACACACCTACATCGCAGTTTGTCATGTCAACATTAATCTTCGCGTAAATCAACTTCGAACTTAGCAACACAATGCCGATAAGTACAAATCAACTTGCAACTTCAAAGATCAGCTCTTCATTTAACATCGCTAATATCAAGTTTCCAGGTCAACTTTGCATTTTATGTCGTCAATACTAAGTTTGTAAATTTAGACTTCACAGTGATATACAGCAACTTCTGATATTTAATCAAAATGTCCAACAGCGCGTATGGACCTATGACTTTATCGTAGACTAACAATCATCTGTAACGCAATGTTCGACTTTGCCAGGTCAAGTTCAGATGATCGTTACTTCTCTCTAACTATCATCAACTATCACCAACTATCCAAATGGTCCAACGGCCAAAGAAGTTCGTGATAGTTAACAGTTAGACCCGTAGCCCGAAAGGGTTACGGGTCAATAGCCCGTGAGGCAAAGCCAAATGGGCTATTGACCCGTGGCCCTTGAGGGCGAAGGGTCTAATTGTTTAAGAATAACCTAACTAGTTGGACAGAAAAGGCAATAATAAAGTTATCAAATGCAACTTGAAGAAATATTTATTTGGGGGAAAAAAACGAAAGAAAAACCGGCGAATCTCGCTACTCTAATAGTCCCCTAGTAGCGTAGCAAATCAAAATGCAGGATTTGCATTAGTCTACTCGTTGAGTGATACTAATTGACGAAAGTTCACTGGCAGTCGCGTGAGCTAAGTCGCGAGAGCAGCGAGTTGCAAGCTCTTTCTGCGTAAAAATGTGAACACTAAATGGCGTCCCGTAAGACAAACTTGTAAAAGTATGAATTTTTCGCGACGAAAGAGAGTGGCAGCTTGTTTCCTGGTAATCGATTTGTTGAAGGAATGTCCGGAAGATGAATCTGGAGAGAGTTCGTTGAAGAGAGGACGGAGAAATGAATAGATCAAAAGGAGAAACCAAAGCGGAATGTAAAAATTAGTGGAAGTCGGAATTGCGAGTGGAGGACACTGCCGCTTACAACGAAATGTTCCGCATGAATTGTGAAACATTTGAGAAAATATTGACCGCTAGCGGGCCTGTGATTACCAAAACAGCTGACCGAAAAACTATCATGAACTATCATACGCGTGGTCAAACGAGAAAAACTATCATTGACTATCATGAAGAATTTGAACAAGCTCAAAATGAATGATAATTGATGACATTCGATGATAGTGAATGATAGTTGGTGATCAAACTGAAGCGCGCGCTTCAACTATCATCGATCGACTATCGTGGGCCGTTTGACCAGGGCTTTAGGATATCAAAAGAAATGCAAGGACAGGATTGAGTATCTTCATTCATCTTTTCTCAACATTTTAAAAAATTGTGTTTGCTCCTTTTGTTTGCAGGATCTCTACTAACAGGGTCATGAAGTTTGCATTTTTCCCGCTTTTGACAACCATTTTTGTAGTGGCTTTGGTTGGATACGTCACATGCCAGTTGCGACCAGGAGGGTAAATGTTCTCGAATTTTTTTTTCTATTACGCCGTCATTGCTGTTACAGTCAAACTAAGTGAAGCATACCCCTCAAGATTGCATTAATGAACTGATTATTTGAAACTTGAACCCGCTAGTCATTTCAAGAATGCAATAATGAATTGATTATTCGAATATTGAACTCGCTCGTTCGGTCCAAGAATACGTCTAACGGGTTTCCGTTTCCGAAAAATCAATTCACTATTGCTTTCTAGAAAAGACTAGTAGGTTTTAAAACCTATTAGTCGCAACAGTGAATTGATTTTTCGAAAACGGAACCCGTTAGCCGTATTCTTGGACCGAACGAGCGAGTTCACTGTTCGAATAATCAATTGAAACGACTAGCGGGTTCAAGTTTCAAATAATCAGTTCATTAATGCAATCTTGAGGGGTACGCTTCACTTAGTTTGACTGTAAAGGTTTCAACCAACCTTTCATATGCAGTTAAATCCATTGATCGATTATATCTAAATACAGACTGTCTTTCTGATTAAAGAACAGAAATGTAAAAAAAAAATGCTTATATGAATCACATACACAAAAAGCAACAAATTTCACAAATACATTTGAATTCCGTTACTGCAATTTTTCGCCTTGTAGTATCATCTGTGACCATCCCAAAGGCTGATTCTTAGAAAACTGATTGTGTTTGAGCTGTTATAATTATGTCTCGTTTTATGAAAACGGTGTTAAGGTGTTGACGATATAAAAATTCAAAGGAAAGACAGTCTTTTTTTCTCCTCCACTTGTTTATCCGCCTTTGCTCTCCTTTCCCTACTTTTTCTCCTCTGCATGGCTTAGAGACTGCCTTGAGGAGTTGCGAAATCATAGTGAAACATGGGTGATTTGGTGCAAATTACTGACACCGTTCTCATAAATCCAGTCAAATTTTCTTTTGCATTAATTACACTGTATAGTGTTTCTCATTGTTATTGTTTTTTGAAGTTTGAGATTATTTTAGTCGACGACGAAATTGCAGAAATGATGCCGGTATAAATAGAGAGCAGTTCCCGCTTATCCTGCTTTAATAGGGAAGCTAAGGAAAGTAATTTGGGAAAACCCTACAAAATACTTTAAGCTCAGGGGCGGTGGTAGTTCTTTGAAAGGGTGGTAACCCATGGAGCGCTAAGATATTGGACATTTTAAAGGAAAAATTTTAAGAATCATTTTTTTTTTATTTCGAGGAGTGAAAGGCCAAAGGAGGTAAGGTGGGTGCTTCAAAAGATGGGCCATTATTATGATATAACTGACTCATTTGAGGTAGAATCCGACACTTTTTATTTCCTCTGTCACAGTCGCAACGTGCTGACTAGGCATGTGAAGTACTACACCACAGTTGGAAGTTCTAGGACAACCATTAACCTACGTCACACTTGCACAGTATCCTGTACCTGGAATTGTTGCTTTTGTACAAAATGCAAGTGAGTTTATTCCCTAATTGTTTTTTTAATTGAGAATAAGCACATACACTCTAGATGATACCTTACGATTACCAGACATCTTGAATAAGTAAAATTAATTAATTTATCGTTCAATTCATTAATCAACTGATCGATC
>JAHPZR010012113.1:35000-65000 GCA_019787425.1 Platygyra sinensis
CTACTCCTGTGCCTGTCACAATGGCTATAGGCTCAATAAGGCCTCCATAACATGTTCAGGTATGTTGCTAGGCTCGCCGCAGTTTTCATCTGAGTCTCCAAAGTAATTTAAATTTGCTTAGTTTCTGCACAAACCACAGACTCGCGCACTTTTTCGTCAAATCAGAAGTAAAACACAAAACAAATTGCGAGTCGTTCGCACACGTTCATTCCAGCACTTAGCGTTAGCAACATTCCTTTTGATGGTATTTTGATCGGTTCACTGGATTGCCTGCGTCCTTTGTGATCAGCTAGGGTGATTACTTTGGTCTTTGTCTTTACGATGTTAAACTAAAAAACGGTCAGTTAGCGTTTGGACCATGAAATGTATTCGTAACGCATACCACTGCTACGTTCATCTATAAAACACATATATTGTTACACTTATAGATGTAGACGAATGTGCACAGCCCGTATGCCAGTACAGATGCAACAACACTGTGGGGAATTTCTTGTGCACATGTCCTCAAGGGTATCTCCTCACTACAAATAAGCGAGATTGCGCAGGTAAGTTGAAACACCAACCGTAGACATGCGGAACCAGTTTTTGTCTTACATTAAATCGCTGGTTATATAGTTGGGCATGGTCGGTCAATTGTACATTATTGAAATGCAAATATCATTAGGCGAATTTATATTGCTTCCCAAAGTATGACGCTCAAGACGTCTCAGTGTTACATTAACCTTAGATCTGCGTCAAGCTGTGCTTGACTCAGTACTCAGCTAATCATTTTTATAACTAAGACAATTGAGAAGAATTTTATATATTATGATCACTGGTTTTAGATCATGACGAATGCTTGACGGGAAATCACACTTGCCAACAACGATGTGTCAATCACCCTGGTGGCTACAGCTGCGCATGTCAAGTTGGCTTTACCCTCAACAAGAATAACCAATCATGTTCAGGTGTTAAACAGAAATAGATCTTCTCAAAATACTTGTTTTATGTCTCGAGAAATAAATGACTAAGCATGCTATAAAGAAGTAAAAAAAGCAGACAAATCGTGATTTTTAGCTACTTCAATCTTGTAAGTTCTGTAAAACCAATCTTAAGCAAACTTCAATAGTTGTTTGACGTAAGAAAATTTCAATACACTGCGAGTGGAAGTTATTCTAACTCTAGCCCTAAAATGTTGGGAGGGTAAACATCATGGTGCAGTGTAGGAATCTTGACCTTGGTTCGAAGATGTGAAAAACAACCACTGTAAAAATAAAGTATGTGATCACTTCTGACCATTTAAATTAACACGTACAAATGTATTTCTTTACTTTGTAGATATTGACGAATGCAAACTAGATTTAGCTGGCTGTGGATACCAGTGCAACAACACCATTGGGAGCTTCCAATGCATTTGTCCAAATGGGTATTTTCTAAACTTTGACAATCGAACCTGCTCAGGTGCGTCACGATTAGTCTCAGATTGACAGCCTTAACCTGTTGCGCACAGGGGACCGTATCTTCGCTGTAAGATACTCCATCCGGTTTCAGAAGAGACGGAACAAATATCTGCAGGGGATCCCTAAGATTTATATGAAGCCAATCTGCCAGCTGGAGCCATTGTAACATCTTTATTGACAAATAGCTTGTTCCCCTCTATCCTTCTTGAATACTTCCAATGTTTTTTTTTTGTTCGTTTTTTTTTTGCATTTTTTGGTATTTCCAATTTGTTCGGCTCCGTCTTGCGACCCCATCTTTTGAATGCCTGTAGCGATTCCTTAAAGGAAACAACTGCCGTATCGGTTAGGAAGCCTACAACCACTACAAGAGCACATATGGCCAGTCACTAAAAGATCCTCAGTTTAGCGCAACTAATGCCAAAACCCAAACTAATGCCAAAACCCAAAACAAATCAAACCATTGTATGGATTGGTTCTTGCACGCATAATAAATACACTTAGTTCGATTAGTAAGAACATAGAACATGTTTGTTTTGCAGAAAGTTTAGAAACTATGATAACGCTCCAATAACGCTTAATTTTTCAGACCACGACGAATGTAAGAACGGTCAACATACCTGTAACCAGATTTGTGGTAATACTCCAGGAAGCTATTATTGTATGTGCAGGCCGGGATACTATCTTGATGGTGACTTACGGACATGCAAAGGTATCACATCCGCATTGAAAAAAGAGAGAGTATTGACAAAGCGAGTGACGAAGTGAACGAGGAACAAAAGTGCGGAGAGCGTCCTGCTGCGTAACAACTCATCTGTAAAATGGAAATGGAAGCGAGTAATAGTTTATATGTAACAAAAGTACCTTGACGTCTTTGGGTTTCGAATGAGACCTTGAACAGGCGAATGTAACAAAATAACTAAATAAAGTTTTCCTCTTCACTAGGATACCCATGTGCATCCGTAACTCAGCCAACCAAGGGCCACATGAACTGCTCGGGAAAAACAACAGACAGCGTCTGTGAGTTCAGCTGTCAAGATGGGTACGAGTTAGTTGGATCACAAGTTCGCATATGCTTGGCTAGTGGACAATGGAATGGACATGGCCCTTTTTGTAAAGGTACAATAAACGAAGTAAATTTGTCTAATTATTGGTGTAAGTGGCATTTTGTCTGCTGAGTTTGTGAACTGAGGAGATGCTTATACTAGAAAACGACTACTTGGCCTTGGATAGGGGGAACACGTCAAGCCTATCATCTGTGCAACATCCTCATCGACGCGATGACCCCCCTTTGATTGTCCTCACCCTAAAGGAACTAGATAGAATTAGAGACTATCCATATATACCTAAGGCATTTATTTTTTATTATTATTAATTAATCGCGTTCATGTCAATATATAGCAAGATTCACCTTTTTTACCTCTATGTTGCAGTCAAAAGTTGTGAAAAACCAACATCTCCTGTAAATGGATATGTCAGAATTCCTTGCTCAAGGATCTTTAAAGGAAAGTGTTCCTTTACGTGTCGTCCAGGATTTTTTTTGAATGGGAGCAAAATATTTTCCTGTTCCGCCAATTCCAAGTGGGAACTAACTCCTGGCCTGTGCGAGGGTAAGAGAATAGTTTATGACTGCAAGTTTGAAATTTAGTTATAATTTTGAGCTTAAATTTGACTTTTAGCCCCGTTTTCTTTGCGTTTTCCAAAAGTGGAAGAGAAGGACACGTTCATAAAAGTGTTAGTCAGACTGAGCAAACTCATTGACATATTTTCATTAAAATGTGACAAAGTGATTCTCAAACGTCCCCATTATTGGTTGCAGCAATAACAGTGTGTCATCCAAATCCCTGCCATCATGGGGGAGGGTGCAGTGCCATCGACAGTACTTCCTTTAGGTGTAACTGCACCAACACCTCTTATATGGGAAGCAGATGTCACATTGGCATTTTTCGAAAACCAAAGTACCCTCGGCTTCAAGAAAGTACCAGTGTGACCATTGCTTTTGAACTGTCTCCACCCGAGAAGGAGCTGACCATCACACCACATGCCACGGGGTTAGAATTCTTTCCGCGCGATTTGGTGATTTCCCCAGTGCAGCTGGAAGATGGGAAACTGTACCGTTCCAACATGACGCTTACAGCTCGTCTACCTGGCATCCATTCAATCACTTACACTCTTTCTGGCGTTGCAGCTGATTCATACCAGTCAGTGACTCCAGACACCGTGATTGTGCTTGAGAATGGCACATATTGCAATGGTAGTCTTGGCAACAGTTTACCAGTTGGTTGCTATAAAATCAAACTTCTTTAGTGCCCTCTTGATGGTAAATCCCTGTACGCCAAATCAACAGAATCGTGGAAAATGACTCGCGGGAAGGTCAGCACCAAAGGAATTGCTTCTGTCCTGTCTCTTAATAATCTTACATTACCACTTGGCATACAGGGAGCGGCGCTTGACAAATTGAATGCTTCGCATTTGTCTGCTTTGACAAGTAAAGAACAATGCAAAGCACAACCTTCTACAAATATTCAATGCCTTCCTACTGAGATTTTAGCATGGGTATTTCTCCAGTCCTTAATAGGCAGTCTGCCCACCTGGTTCCGTTTGATTCCATCAAAAACCTTATCTAGCTTTGACACGAACGACGCAATCACATACATATGGACGGGATTGCAACTAAAGAAGTCTTAAAAGGCTTGGGATTATCAATTAACGAACAGTCCTATTACTCGGCGCTTCTTTACACAGGTGATTTATCTGTTGAGGTTAACAAAAGCAGCGTGAACCTTCCTAGATACAACCAAAATACTCACCTCGTTGTTACTGAACTTTGTTCCCAATCTTGGCCCGCTAATGTACTTGTAATGTTTAACCCACTCTCATACGAAGCTCTACAAAGCATGCCAATTTATCAGCAACTTGCAGCTCAAGGATGGAAAGTTTCCGCCATGGCTGTGCAGTTTTCAAGACGTAGTGCTCTTAACTTTTCGGTGAATACGAAGATTCAAAGCAACAAACTCGTGTCAGGTGACTTGGAGCTATTTGGGAGAGTAGAAAAGGTCGTGAGTGGTTCGCATCCAATCATCTCTTTGGGCGTGCTTCTAGGAGGAAATGCAATTTATAAAACATCAAATATTAACCAAGTAAGTAGTTACAGAGTGGAGAACCTGCTTCTTTAAGTAAAATAGTAATCCCTGTATGCTGAGTAAACGACTTTTGACTTTTTGAAGACATATGAAAACCATCATTTTTGTATAAAACGGCCCTTTGACAGAAAAAGGTCCAGTTTTACAGAAAGCCGTCAATCACAAACCACTCCACCCTTACACGAAGGCCTGATCATTGATAGATACTACTTGAATTGTGTTTAAATGTCTTAAATACGGTTTGGCGATCACCATAGAACACTTTAAACAGCCTCCACCGAACTGAAATAAAGACCGAGTGTAATTGTTTTTTTTTCTCAAGAGACGCAAAATGTACTCACGTGCAATTGTTCCACTCTCTGTTTTTTTTTTTTTTAAAAAACAGGTATGGATTGCCATCCCAACTCTTGGCAGGCTGGACTTAGTGGGAAGTGACTATAAGCATGAGCCTCTCTGTTTCAAAGCAAAAGGTATCATTGCAGTTTCAACTGGATGAAAGCTCTGGACTTGTCCAGTACCGAGGTAAGTTTATACTGGAATAGGACCATGGTATGACTTCAACTCATATCAAAATTGATTTTGTTTTTTTGACTTCATATCGATACTACTGGGTCTATGTTTCTTAACATATTTCTGAGGATAGCTAGGGTTTTTGTTAAGCTTAAATACGTTTCATCTCTTCAGATTAGAGACAATAAGTAATGGTAATAGGACTGAGTGGAGTCCAATTCTGTCTGTAATCATACGAGCGATAACTAAATTGGACGACCGCACAGCGGGAGTCCCATTTGTTTATCACGAGTATGATTACAGACTGAATTGGACGACTCGAAGTCTTGTTACCAATCAATCATAAAAATTACAATTTCCGAGAAAAGAAGAATAGCCAAGTTATGAAAGAAAGGGAAATTTGCATTTAATATCGCTCTGAATGAATTTGCTGGATGCCAAGTGACGGCGAAAAACAAGTCTTATGTCAGTCAAAAACGCAACCATGCATGAAAAAGGCACAAGTGCGCAGAACCTTGCAGAATTTGTTTAAAATTCCGAACAGTTTTCCCTGCAAAATTCAAGGTTTTGAAGCTGAGTCGATAGACAGCTCACTTCAAGTTGTAAACATCAGAAGCCAGAGTCAATGATGATTCTTCGTTTCCTTGGCTTTTCGGGACGGGGACTTTTTCTTACAGTGCTGGTGTTTTTTAAAACACGTTGAACTGTTCAAAATTTAAAATGGCGCCGGAGACATTTTTTGTGGCCATGCCACAGGCAGACCACTGTATGTGTTCGTGGTTTAATATAGCGAATCTATGAGGTTATGAATAAAGCTCTGAAAATTGCCACATCTTAAATCGCATCTCGGTCTGAATATCCCAATAAAGTTAAATGAAACCTTAATCAACTCATGTATATGGTGTTTTTGTTCGCCTTCTTGGGCTGTCTAAAGCGTCTTATAGCTAAATTACTTTTGGCCGGTGACGGTTACAGTTGTAAGACAAGAGAAGGAGACAAGGCTTGCAACTCAGCCGCCGTCAGCCGCTACTGCCTAAACTTCAAACTAAAATGTAATCGAAATGCTGAAAATCTCACCTGAATGGCGACAGATCTTGATAGATGGGTTTTTTCTCTATCTCTTCGCCGAATTTGAGCTTCATCTCTCCAAAAGTTTCCGAGAAAATTGATGCTGAAGTCACAAATACAGCTTTCTCAATATGATCGGTGCCAAACTCAGCGACCAAAGGAATTCAAGGAATGCAGGTCGTTTCAAATCTACCAATCAGCGCTTGGCTTTCCGCGGTTTCTTGGCTTCCTTCGGGCAAAAACCGTGGGAAGCCAAGCGCTGATTGGTAGATTTGAAACGGCCTGCATTCCTTGAATTCCTTTGGTCGCTGAGTTTGGCGACGATCATATTGAGAAAGCTGTATTTGTGACTTCAGCATCGATTTTATCGGAAACTGTTGGAGAGATGAAGCTCAAATTCGGCGAAGAGATAGAGAAAAAACCTCATCTATCAAGATCCGTCGCCATTCAGGTGAGATGCTTCAGTATTTTTGCGTTAATTCCAGTTTAAAGGGGAGGAGAGTCGCGGCTGACCGCCGCTAAGTTGCAATTCTTGTCTCCATCTTGTCTTACAACTGTAACCGTCACCGGTCGAAAAGTAATTTCACTATAAGACGCTTTAGACGGCTCAAGAAGGCCAGAAAGCACCATGCATGAGTCGATTAATAAGGTTTAATTCAACTTTATTGGGATATTCAGGCCGAGATGAGATTTAGATGTGCAATTTTCAGAGCTTTATTCATAACCCTCATAGATTCTCTATATTAAACCACGAAGAATATAGAGTGGTCTGCCTGTGGCCATGCTGTACTTGGACGACGGCATACCGGTGAATTCTGCCGCATTCGCTAATGAAGAAACTTGGTTTGAACTGATTTGAACTGCTGGTCAAACATTCTCCTACAGCTGGTGGATTTGCTGAAGCTGCAGGCACCGAAACTGTGTAAAGGGAATCTTGAAGAAATCGCATATCGAGTTGGATTGTACGGGCACGTATCCGCTAGCAATGTGAAATCAGTAATTCTCGTCTTTCACTGGCAGTTTAATGCATTAATGGATTTGGCTTTACAACGTTCTACCTATGCTGCCATCCATGATTTAGTTGCCCGAGCGATGTTTTTTATTGGAGGCTGCGGTTTTACTATTATTTATTTCTGAAATTTCTCTATCCGATACAAGGGGGAAACTTATAGCTTGGCTAATGCCTTTGTTCCTGTATTTTGATTTTGTTGCACAAAATAAGCATTTTCGAGGGAGGAAATACTAGCGTTCTGTGCAGTGGTATTAAATTCGGGTGGATGTTTACCTCCGTTTGCCGCGTTTGTTGCTAAGAGATATAAAAACCATGCTGTGGAAGGCTGAACTTCATCTAAACATGCCAACATGTCCACAAGGAAACTCGTCTGGATGGTGATGTGAAGTATATATGAAATAATTCATATATTTGAAACTGCGGTTGTAGATCAAAGTGAAGAACGATCATCGCAGTTAAATTTTCCAATTTAAGCGATTGGAAAGAAGAAGCCTGAAAAAATCAAGGCTTCAACGGGATTCGAACCCGTGACCTCCGCGATACCGGTGCGATGCTCTACCCACTGAGCTATGAAGCCACACATTGGAGAGCGAGGTGTAGTGTTCGCATAAACATTGGAGCGAGGGATAGTGTTCGAATAAACATTTCGGTCATGGGGATAACATAAATCACTACTGTCTTCTAAAAATATAATCATTGTAGGAGGGGAAAAAAATTCTCCATTTTGAAGAAATCCCCAATTTAGGAGTTTGTACACTTGTTTCTATGGTGTTTGAAACCAAGGTTGTGATTGGTTGATTTAAGCTACAATTTTAAATGTGATTGGTTAATTTTTAACTACAACTGTGAATGTGATTGGCTTATTGAACTGTCCGATAACAAACTGCCCGATAACAAGGTGTCCGATAACAAACTGTCCGATAACAACTTGACAAGTGAGTTAGTGGGATATAGAAGTTTCTTAAACCAATCACAATCGAGGAAATTGCCATTTTTATGATTAAAGCGGTGATACTTAGCATTTCATCCTCTCTTGCTACAGTATAATGAACTTGATATAGTGAAAAATTGAAAACTGATGCGTGACACTATAATAACAGTAAAAAGTTCATGAAAAACTCTTAAAAAGTGTCAATGAACATTAAAAATGTACAAACGTTTCGGGCAGAGCCCTTCATCTGTGTAAAAGAAGCACAATAGGCTTGTTTACACAGATGAAGGGCTCTGCCCGAAACGTTTGTACATTTTTTAATGTTCATTGACACTTTTAAGAGTTTTTCATTAACTTTTTAATGAACTTGATACCGCGCTATAAGATTTTGATGTAAAAAAGAAAGCGTTTTTGAGAAGTTCTTTTTCTTACCTTTACACCGTGTTTTATTTTCAAAGTATTAGTTGGTAATCTATTCATAGGATAGAAACGTTTTTGATTTTCATTAAAATGCCATGTTTTAATTGTTAACTTAGTTTTGTTGGATGTCATCAGGCTAAATGAACCTTAATGCCGCTAAAAAAGCGATATTCGTTACAAAAAAGCCAGGTTTTCTTGGCGATTAGCTACAAAATGTTGCAAAATATTTAATTTTGGCGCATCGTATAAGCCATTTTTTTTACGCTTTTGCCCTTATCCAGGTTTTTTCTTGCCGTTTTCTTCTTTTCTTTTTTCTTGGCTCTGCATTTCTCGCGACCTTTTACTCTACATATCCATTCGGGATGTCTTACAGTCCTTTCCCGTAAACCCGTGAACAGCCAGAGAAAATTTTTGGAATGTTTATTGTATTCGCGACCCAATCAGGTTGGACGTCCAGATGAAACCGCAAAAGATAATGACGTCGACAAACCACCGAATGGATTAATTCAGGACTTGGACCAGACAAACAACGAGCTCGCTTTTTCTTCCACGAGGGACTTTATTTTACTGCTTTCAAATACTGCAGACTTTTCTTTCTCTATTTCAGCTTTGTTGTCACCAAGAATACATATGAATGGGCACTTTAACGAAAAAGCGAAGTATATCAAGAAGACAGGATCAGGACCCACAGACTAGACAGCGCGTCTGAGAGCAAGAAAAAATGAGCCAATCCCGAGCGATGCTTCTCGGTGTTTGTTTGCACGTACAGTTCAATAGGTCATGCTAGTTAGCTGTAATTGATGATTTTCGAATACCGTAGTTTTGTTTGTAGCTGAGGAAACCGTCACCCATGTTGAACGACCTGTACTCGTTGTAATCTTTCACAAAGATTCCCACTCACTTTTAGGTCTAATTCGGTAGTTTTGGTTTTTGAAACAGGTGGAATCAAGGGTGACTGGGTTGGTTTGTGGTCAAAAAGAGCTTTTTCAGAGAGTATCCAAAGGATAAATTGAAGATTTATCAAGTCGTGACTGATCCCTGCTGCGGTTTGCCGGTTTTCTTCTTGCGCGCAGCGGATTGATAGCGCGAAACGAATAAAACATTCAGAAATTTTTCTCTAGTGTTCACGGTTTCTTTATGGGAAAGACTGTAAAATGTTGGGTTTTCAAATTGGGCCCTTGTTAGGACCTTGTTTTTTATAAAAAAAAAAAACACATTTTAGGTATTATCACCATTTTTGCACCAAACCACGCATCGACGTTTATTTATTTTATTTGTTTTGGGGGGGGGGGGGGATTTGCTACCCATAGCTAGCTCATAATTGATCAGGCATTACATCATTCCTGTAACAGATAACTTTATCAAGAAGACAGAGATGGGTTACCTTTTGTCTATCAGATTCCTCCAAAGAACAAGTCTTGCAAACATAAACAGATATAGTAGCGAATTGTTTCCTGACGGGCCTTTTCAAAAAAGGATCCTTTCACTTCTAACGCTCCTCGTGCTCCCTTCACTGAAAGGTCCAAGTGGCAAAGTATCTTTATTATGCCATTCGCATTCTTCTGAACCAACTCTCTCCTTTAATAAAAAGAGCTAAAGAGAATCGGGCCATTCATCGGGTATATTACTTTTCCTCCTCAGTGGGATTGTTCAGAGTGATTTGGGACCGTTGGTAAAGGCAAGGTTTTCCAAAAATGTCCATAAACACCGAAAATTTACTCACAAGATTTCAGCACGTGCGTTGGTAATCGGTCAAGAATTCCAGGCTTCAAATTTCAGCTACCTTTAACAAGCAGGAGACGCTAGAAGATTCTTTACATGTCTCAGTTCGGATTCACGTCGAATTTTTTCTCCCCTCCGACAGCCTGAACAGCACTGAAGGAGTCCTTGACGCAAACAGTAGCATTTACTCGGTGACTCATTTAGAGCTCAAGTGACAATTTCAAATACTTCTCTAAGTTTTCATAGAGACTTCCATTTATTCAGTAATTATCAGCTGTCCCTCAATGGTTCGAGCAAACTTCAGGCATGGGATTATCTGAGTTTAAAGTCACCGGAATATTTGGTAAATCGGGCTTCAACGTCAACGAGAATGCACTAGAAAATAAAGTGAAAGGACTGATTAATGATTACGTAAATGTGTGGCTAGAAATACATTCCAGCGACTCAATGTTCTACAAAAAACAGAAGACAAAATGATTGCGAAAATCGGTAGACTCAAATTTAGACTTGCCCAAGCAGAAAATAAGACTCATTTAGCTGTCAGTCGATATCTCTGGGCGCTTAAGGCGAAGCAAGTCGCCCTGAAGGATTTAAAAACGCAGAGGAGAAGTTATCAAACAGTAGTCAAGAGCTGAACCAACTCAAGCATCCCTTGAACGTTTATGCCCTGTAATTGAGTGTCCCTATGTTTGTGTGACTGGAACATTTTGTAATTACCTGCTACAAAGATCTTCATAAGCAAAGAACAGGGTCTTTGTCCGGCGACTTGTGTCATAAAACGTCTTGAGAGAAACAAAGAGTTCCACCCTGTTCTGGACGGTGGGCTTTGTCTACAGGAGGACAAGTGCGAACGCTCAGGGGAACTGAGTAAGGCTGAATTTCTAAAATGTAAACGTTAACCAGTTTTGCTAATGGCTGTACGGTCAGTATAGGAATAAACATGCTGGACTGTCAATGATAGGCGTTCCTCCCACCGATTGCAGTATGTCGACTTCCAAGGCGGCAGTTATTATTGCTGCATATAAATACCATGAAACTGAAAGAGTAAAAAGGAAGCAGCTTGGAGAAGGGGGAAAGGAAATGGCTAAAGGAGTAGCAATGAAAGACTCCAAAAATCGTTGCCTCCAAGGCCCACAGCTCGGGTAACCTCGCCTATTGCCTCTATAGGAACAAGATGCGTTGCTGGGTTCACTGATTGAATGCGTATGACTATAGCGATAAATGGAAATGCAAAGAAATCACATTACTAATTGTCCTAAGGAAGTCTTCAAACTACAAGTATCGTCCATCTATCCATATCGGTGCGAGATTTTCTTGTCAAGGTTAACGTCGTAAAAGACACAATTGCTTCTCCCTGCTGCAAGAGTAAGTAAATTGCGGCTTCCACGAATAAAGAAGCCTTAACATGCCAAGAAAAGACACCGTTTTGTCCGCTAATTTGCTAGAGATAAGGCCATGTCCTAAGTTGAATGTTTTCAGCTGGGAAAAAGAAATGTTTACAGTCCACTTTCTAGGATTACAACAAGCGACAAAAGTGGCTCAAGCTCGCTGCCGAGATTGAGCACTGGCTAACCGTGTAAACTTGAGTTAGAATCTGCTAAAAGTAAACGTGACACCTTAAGAGAGCACACATTGCACCCGCAAAAGCCGCGAACATTTCGCAGAGATCGAATGAACAGAATCGGGCACTCATCCAAGACGCAATTAATTTGCTCAGCTGTGGAACAGTACTAACAGAACGTGCGTGGCGGAGATAAAGGAAATATCATTTGATGTCACCTTGTCCTCACCTTCAGAAACTCTATTTCCAGTGAAGTTCAAAGTAGCCTCCGCCAGGAAAGAGAAACCATTTTTCCAATCGTTGATTTTGCATCACTGAACGATTCTTTAGGGCACACAGCCAAGCAGATCGTTTTAGGCCACTCTTTTGGCAATGTGAACGTGTTCTCGCTTCTGGTCATCCATTAAATCAGGTGTTCGGCAACAAGACAAAGTTAGAGGAAAGCGTGCTATTGATGAAAAGCCTCTTGGATGTACGCCATTGGTTATGTTAAAAAGGAAATGTGCTCTGGTGACGAACTATCAGCGTGCCCTTAGTGATATAATAAGCACACTATATGACATCTCTAGAGAATCGCTACAGAGCTTGTTGACAGATTAACAAATTACACGTTGGAGCAAAAGCACGCAGAAGATCAAGATTTACTGTGAACGTGACACAAGTGCTAAACTTGGGCTCTCAAGCAAAGATATTGATGACTCAGTGAAAGCTGTGCCAGCCGACCAGGAAGTGATAAATTTAGTCAGTTTATTTGAACTTGCAAATGTCACCTAACCAGGACAAAGTCAAGCAGCGATGGATATGTTTTCAAGAGCTGGAAGCAGTATGGAGACCGTATTTAACAGCACGTCACTAGAATGCATTGGCTTCGTAGATTGCTTGGAGGATTTTGTAGACAACTTGGTTTTATCTCTACACAGGGTGTCGACATTCCCGGGCAGTCCGTTTGCAGAAACAAATTACAATTCTCGCTGCTGACGTCAGAAGACTACTTTCACGTGAAGACCTGTCCTCGGCTGAAGCTAGCAAAACGTCCTTGAAAATTTTGCAGATGTTGCGAGACATAAAAGATGAAAGGTCTTTTGTGGCATCGCCCCTAATATAACTCACAATCCAGCAGCAATGAAGACTTAAAAATCGGACAGACACTTGATTGTCTTGCAAAGCAACCAGGAGACCCAGAACCATCTTATCGCTGGAGGAAAATGGCGCCTTCTGCCAGGGAACAACAAAGAAATTTTGCGTATGGAGAAAATAACAGCAAATGACAGTGGTAACTATTCATGTGAGCATACAACAACATAAAGGTGGAACCGTCAACACCCTCTTACGTTGTTGTGCACGCACCACCAACTATGGTGGACCAGCCTCCAAGCAACGTGAACTACCAGTAAACAACGAGGTTTTATATGCGATGTAACGCAACTTCCATTACAAAACCGCTTCGCTTCAGTGGCTTTTTTATGCCATTAAATGGGAGTGGGTTAGGTTTATTTCTCTGTGTTAACCGTTAACTTTGGCAGAAACAAGATGAAGATTTTACAAATGCAATGGTCCAATCCATTTGACTACACTCTGTCCCATAGGGTTCGTGTCCGAGTTCTGGGCTTCTCTTTGGTTGTGCCTTCTTTGGAATTTCTTTCCGATTGTAGGCGACAATAGAGCCTGAATGACGCTTACAAAGCAGCAACAAGGTAAACAATGGTCTAAATCCGTTTTATGCTAATGAAAACTTCAAGCAGGACGTACAGCTAGCATTCATGAGCAATGTAAACAACTGAGTGGACCTTCCTTCCAATGCAGTGCAGGATCTTACGATACGAGAATGCGAAATCATTGACGAGGACAACAAGATCTCTTGCAATGTGTCTTTCAGACTACTTAGCTTCAACATGACAGGTCCTGAGTCTACCAATAGAACCGAAGAAGAAACGCTGTGAGTGTCATGGATTCTGCAAGGAAGTTACAAGGTGCCGTAGCAATGCTGGTTAATGAGTCCAATGCGAGAAATATCAGTTAAACTTTAGTGGTGCGAGCCTTAAGTTGACCCAGCCTCGTGGATCGTCGGAGAATACATGTCTTCATGCTCCATTGGCCAAGTCTTGTTGACAACAACTTCGTTTGCGGTGGGTAAACTTGTGTATTTATCTGTTAAATAGTACAAGCCTTTCTAACGACTTTAGCATGCCTGTTGATGGCCATTTTATTATTACAGTGAAGAAGATTCAATCACTTTTCGCAATGGTGCTCCAACGAGGTTATTTATCCTATTCTGTGCTGAAAAACGCAGCGTAATCACCACTATTTGTACATGTTATTCATTGCATGCATTTTCTACAAAATCGACGCTTTTCTTCCATTTACCTGTTGCAGTTGAATTTGTCCACCGGGGCACTCCGAGGGGCCATAACAGGACTTCACGCCGCCTTGCCTACCCTGTCGCGAAGAAAACATATCAGCCATACTCAAGGGACAGACGTCTTGTCTAACCTTGTCCCGCGGGTTCAAGCTCCCGCATGAAAGGGACATGGAAAATCCTGTTCTTCTTGCAAAAAGTTGAGACAAGTTTATGTTTTGTGTTAAATTGGTTGTACCTAAAGTTTCGCGACGTAATCAGCCAGCTAGAGAAGATCCTACTTTCTCCTTGGAAAACCAAAGAAAATAAAGAGCAAACTCTGATGAATATACGTTTTTAACACAAAAAGACAGAGCTAGCAACCCATTCCATGAGTACAGAAATTCTTAATCGCTTGGTTGAAGCGTTGTCACTTAATTGGTTTTGCATTGTAGCGTTACACGGTTGTCTTAAGAAAAACTCTCGCCACTCTTTGATCCAGTTAGGAGTAAAACCAAAACCAATCGCAAATAGCTCACACAGGGTTTCCATCGCTTTGCGTCAGAACGCAGCTTGTATTTACGATGAGTTTTAATTACTTCATTGGATTATCTTTGTCCTTTAATATTGGTTAGAGTTATTACTTTGGTTTTGGTTTTTCCGGCACACAAATGAAACGCTATTAAAAGGTACACTTTCTCCTATTATTATATTTTAGATCTGTCACCAACAACTACCGGTACTACCCATCAGCAGACCTCTCGATCCCCAGATGTCTCTTCAAAATTATCAGTGCCTTCAGTGCCTTCCACCTTGTCCTTGACTTCCTCGAAAGCTCCGGAAAAAGATGACGTCACGACCAAAGAGCCCGAGTCCTTGTATCTTTATGGTCACGATATTGATTCTAAATGGAAAATAGCGTTCGGAGTTTGTTTGGCTCTAATTATCATACTACTGGCGGGTACGTTTCTAGGCTATGGGTTTTAGGAGTACCTCATTCTCTTTCGCTACTTTTTTCCAAGGATTTGAGCGCATTCGCATATGAAAACTTTGTGGATGAACAGATATGTTTAGGATTGAACGCTAATGAGATTCAAATCCCTTATGATAAGCATCACAAAGTATCCTGATTGGTAAAAAGTCACTAAAACACACACAATTCAGTCGAATATGAAGTAATTTGAAAATGTCAAATAACCCTGCTAAATATGAAGTACTAATGAATCAATACTTGTGTTCAATCCTGGACATAAGTGCGGGTTCTGGGGATCAGGGATGGCGAAGTTGTAATTAAGAGCGCGTTAGCCTCCCATCAATGCGGCCTGAGTTCGATGCCGGCCCTGTGCCATATGTGGTTTGAGTTTGTTGTTGCTTCTTATTTTACTCCGAGGGTTTTTCTCAGGGTTCTTTATTACCCTGTGCATGCATCCCCCATGTGGTCGGGCTTCGATTCTGGCCCTGTGCCATATGTGGGTTGCATTTTTTATTGGTTTTAGCCTTGCTCCGAAGGTTTTTCTCTCGGTTCTCTGATTTTCCTCCCTTCACAAAACCCAACATAGCAAATTCTAATTCGACCAGGATAGGGAACCAGCATGGAAACCAGCTAAGGCTGGTCTGATTTTCTCTCTAAATATTGTAATATATTTATTTATCTTCTGTGGCCCGGATACTTTCTTGATGAGAAAATGACAACGTTTTCCGCTGCAGGAAAGCGCTCAGGACGAAAACTGGGATTACTCCCACTTCCAATTTAAACCATTCTGCGTTGGCAGAATGTAAAAAACCATACAGTCAAACTCTCAAGCACGTCTTATGCATAATAAACTGAAAAAAATGGAAGTGGCGTAGTCTTACAGCCTTGCACAATTTTCCTGTTTAGGAGTGGTGTTCTACGCCGTAAACTACCGTGTCAAGAGAATCGGCCGGTTTAAAACCACAACAGATGATTCCAAGAAGGGAGTAGAAGCTGAAAAGGTCCAATGCTTCCAAATCCGGTTTACGATGTAAGCGAGGTTGTGAAACAGGAGCCTGCTTACAGTCATGATAACCCAGCCTACCAGATGACGGATGACCCTGACATGTAGCCCTTGGAACTAAGGCACACTGTTACAATCCGCTATTACTTTAATAAGTAGCTTTAGTTCATGGCGCCTTTTCTAGATGTTAGTGATTTTATTACTTGACCAATGAAATAGAGAGTTAGTATTAAAGCGAGGCATCAGCGTGGCTGCAAGGCGATTCATACATATCATGTGAATGGGTCCCTCTTTGATTGAGTCAGCCTATCGAGGTATAGAAACAATCGTGAAAGTTTGGGAGAACTCGAAAACAAGCTGTGGAAACACTCGCCAGCGGCTTGTGTTCCTACAGCGTTTCACGTTCTCCTAAACTTGCACTCGTCTTTCTAGAACTCGATAGAAGCACGGTACATGTTTTTCTTTTTCGTAAAAAAACAAAGGATAGAAAAAGCGCGTTTTATTGTTTTGCCAGCGTAAAATCTTCATCATAAAGCAAATGAAGAAGCCTTGTATTACACTGTGATAAAACACTCCGGGCATTTGAGAACACTCGACAAATGAAGAAAACACTCGCCTTCTGCTCGTGTTTTCTACAGTTTCCCACCGTGTTTTATCACTGTGAAATACACGTTCTAGGTTTCTTTATTCTTAAGTACATTTATTCGCCGTCCTCTGGAAGACAAGAACGCGAAGATCAAGTTCTGCGTTGTCTGAGGAACGCCAAAGATGACAGATAATTTTTTATGTAATTCCATCTGGAAATGAACGCTATCGTTGCATTTTTAGCTCGAGATTGTTTTAGAGCCATTGGCGTATTGAACAGATCCGGATTTAGCTGGTAAAATATAAATTATTTTTTTACTAAGCGTCGTTGTCGGCGTTCGTTTTGCTCCCTATCATCTTACAAGCATGTTAGAGATAAATACAATCGAAAATGTCTTTTTATGCATTCTGGTTTTGATAGTAACTAGCAGTATAGCTAGGCTTAAGCGTCTGATACAGATTTTTGTTTTATTAGTGTGTAAAAGTATAGTTAAGTATGTTAAGACGTTTGCTTTGGTGAGATGTTTTTACCAATTTTTAACGGCAATTCGATAATAGAGTCGGTTTTATTTCTTTTGGGACTCTAGTTTCTGGACAAGTTCACAAAGCAGCATTATTACAATCAGTCATCAGTGATTGGTCAAAGGAAGTTAATACAGCCAATCCACGTCGCTGTTTTGTATGTCATAAAATAGGTTTAGTTTCGGCTCGAATGTCCGACTGATGTGTCCCAGATGTTCAAGAACTTGTACGAGAAGAGCGAAATCTCTTTGATTAAGGCTAAACGACGATTAAAACATGCTAAATATTTTAAGCTTGATATGTATCTCTTGAAATTCCCAGTAGGTTTTGCTGGGGGTTTGCAGTGTTTGTAATAAATTTAAACGTTACGTGTTGTTGTGGCGTATCATTGTTTTCTGAGCAGTAGGCTGTTTTCATGCATGAAGATTTTCGTTCTGTTCTCTGCCAAAGTTCGAAAACGCCGTGTGTGCGTAAAATCGTGATCGAATCTAATTTATCACGCTCTCACTTCTTCCTACTTTCTCTCACGTACCGCTCTCTCATATTTGATCATATCACGCATCAGGTGTATCCTCTACGTTAATAACTAGCAGTTTCCATTGGAAAGTTAAGTGCTGCGGGTGATGGTTATGTGTAACATGTTTTATGACATTTATGAAGTGTTGTAGAGGAATAAGTCAACATGAGCTACTAGTTTAGAGTATTTGGCCAAAGGCTAATAACAGGGGCGGATCCAGGATTTTTCTTAGGAGGGGTGCACCCCTAACTAATAACGTCACTGACCGGTGAGCATGAGGTAACCAAATTTAAAAGCGATTACGAAGAAGAATTCTTCATCTCAGGAGGGGGGGAGGGTGCGCACCCCCTGCACCATCCCCCTAGATTATCCCCTGAATAAGCTTAAAAACTTTTCTGTTTTTAAACACGTGCTGAGGTCGACACAATAAACTGTTCACTCCTGTTAACGGCCGTGGACCGCGACCGCATCACATGACAACAAGATATCTTGTGCCACGCTGTTTTGACTTGTAGGATGTTTAAATGTTCCTTGAAAATCGTTTTCCGTTACAGCGGTTATCAATCATACACGACCTTCTGGGCAAAAAAGGTCTAGACAAAACCTAAATTTTGGTGAACCTCAATCATCTCCGCCTCCTTGCCCACTGCATACTAAATTTACCTGAAAAAGTGAAACCTTGCAGCGGTCCTCTCGTAAAAGTTACCATTTTACTTTCGACATGTAAGGCTACTAACTACATCTTTGAAATCTATAAATGAAAACGTTTGTCGGGTTATTAGCTGCCTTTCTACTGACCTATACATGCATGAATGAGCCCGAGAGCAAGCAAACACGCAAACATATTATTTCTGCACGTATTTCTCTAGGGGCTACCGACTGAACAAAACTTAATTCTAAAAAAGTAATAACTCATAACCACATTATATTGTTCTTAAGACGTTTAAGTCTTGTTCAGTCCGTAGCTCCAAGACGAACAGGTGCAGAAATAATCTGTTTGCGTGTAGATTTGCTTGCTATTGGCGGGGTCATTCATGCATGCGAATGAGATGATTGACGTCCACCATAGCTCTGGTTATGTCTAGACTGTTTCTGCGCTGAAGTTCGCGTAAAGGGTTTGAAAGTTTTTCAAAGTTCTAGGATATGCTTCAAATATTCTGAGAAACAAAGCGGCTTTAGTCATAGGAATTTGTACAACCTTCACTTACTTTCAAACTCTTCGTCTGCGAAAACGTGGCTTTCTACACGAAACAGGATTTTCTCTTCTTCAGAATCGGAAGAGCCTCGATTCCCATTACTTAAATTCAAGGCAAATGCGGTGATATACATACATCGAAAATTTTTCAAATGAGCCTTGCATCTGGCGTAGGGAACCCAGGCTGGTCACGCACGCGACTGAAATTAGTCTGCTGCGAAGCCTAGTGGTTTCGCAACAATTACCACTGTCTCTACAAACCAGTCTCAAACCAACAGAGGTTTTGTCATTTTGCCATACCTTCAAGGAATTTCAGAAAAAAACCGCAAGAACTTTAAATCAATTCAATATCTGAACGTTGTCCACAAAGCCGTAATGACCGTTGGCTCCATTTTAAAAAATCTAGACAAATTTAGTAGAGACTTATCGACAAGGGTGATCTATCAAATCAATTGTAAAGACTGCGACAAAGTTTACATCGGCCAAACATCAAGGGCCTTAAGATCCACGACTAGAGAACACAAGAGAGCGATTTCCATGGGAGATAGGAATTCTCTATTAACCCAACATTGCATAAAATGCAATCATGTTTTTGACCTTGACGACGTCAATTTGCATTCGTAAGCCATTTTATTGCTGAAGAAGGTTATAGTATTTTAACCGAAACGTCCTCACATAAAAGTTTTTTAGTCAGTGAAAACAAAAAAAGGTTTATTTTTAATTATTTTGCTCGCCTTCTTACTTTTTTTTTTCTCATCACCTTTTTTGCATTTACAGAAATAAGTATTGTTGGATGAAAATGGTCATCGGTTTTAAATGTTAGTTTGCAACTATTTTACTGCAAAACATTACCGTTCTTAAAACCGATCTAGATGGGAAATTCTAGACCGCAGTCAATATCCATTTCAGCCAATCAAATTCGTGATTTGGTAGTTACCAGTCCTTCTGAGACAGAGCCATAAAATAATGAACAATTTTGACCCGTAGTTACAAAGAACAGACATAGCGAATGAGGTTTCTAAAGCGTGCTTCTCCTTATGTTCCTCCGACGCGTACAACTTGTACCACAAGTGGAATTTTTGCGCTAAAACTACATACACTTTTTTTATCCTTTGGACGCAGAAAAGAATTGTTGTCATTAAAATGAAGAAAGCGAATTCCTACTTCGCTTCCCACTTTGGCCACCTGTCATTTCGCTCAAAGTGCCATAAAAAACTTCCCAAATCGACATTCCGTAAGTTTTCGCAGAACTCCGGCGGCCCGAAGCACCGCCAAGCGGAGCTCAATACCCATCCCATATATGGAAAGTGAAGGAAACCGAAGGTTACCCCAACGGCGTTCCCTGGGTCCTCTCTCTACTTCGAAAAAGTACCCTAGTTACGGGTGGTCACGTGTCTGCTAGATTTTAGCAGATTCCAGAGATGTGATTGAAGGGAGGGGCTGAAGAGTTACAGTTTGTCTCCACTGAGCTCACCTACTGAGCCCAGTAGGGAGTGGAATTTGTAAAACTCCCGTTGTGGATCGGCAAAACTCACAGCGAAGGAATCTTCACATTCGATATTGGAGTTCAATGCGTTAAGTTCTCGGCTAAAAGGATAGCTCCACATTTGGCTCAATTTTTCCCATCGACAGTTGGACGGTCTTCGGAATTTTTACTGAAAGCCACAACAGTAAATGGACCAAGCGGTGAACTTAATTTTATTTTGCATTGGGCGAAATCACAACGTAGGTATTTACTCATTCGTTTAGAGTCAAGTGCGTCGTATGTTCGCCCTTAAAGGTAGTTTTGGATTTGATTTAATTATCCCCATGGACAGTTTGACGGTCATTCCCTTCTCTTGCAGCGAAAAAAAATCTACGAAAAATTTGACAACAACGTCTACACGGCAAATAAGCTTGATTAATTAAGCAGCTTATATTTTTCGATCGGCAAAGTCATAACAGAAGCATTGAGTATTCGTTTAGGGTGGATACGTCCAGTGTTTGGCAGAGACTAACTTTGAATTTGATTGAGTTCATCCAATCGTAAGTTTGGCGGTCATTCGATTCTCTTGCAGTGTAAAATTTTGTAAACAACTTGACAACAACGACATCGGTCGCGCGTTGTAAAATGAATTGGCTTTTGCTTTAAAACTGTTTAGCGGTAAATCCAGTTTTCGGTCAAAAAAAGTAGCTCCAAAAAATTTTGGATAAAAAGATATTAAAAAAGTTGACACTGGCTAAAATATTGCGTTGGACGTTTCGGCAACTGCTGTTGCCTTCTTCAGCAAAAGATAAAAATGAAAAAATCTAACGGCGTCCTGATGGTACACGGTGTGTGTTAATATTAAATCGCACCTTGAAAGAATATTTTAAAAATAAAATAAAACAAAGGTCTCTAGAGCATTCTTAATTATTTCTACAAATTCTTTACGTTTGGAAGCGCTATGTGTTCGTTTATAGCGTTCGTATCCCGCAAGGAATGCCAAGCTTCAAGAACAAGTCTTTGTCTCCATGCCGATGACCTGTCAACAATTTCGACACTCGCCAAATCTATTTGGTGACCGTGGCGCATGTGGTGTTTGGCCAACAAAGAATTTTCATCTAATGTTGCTATGGCCTTTACGTGCTCTTTGACGCGTGTTTTTAGCGCGCGCGATGTCTGACCGATGTAAACACAATCACAATCTTTGCATTTGATCTTGTACACGATTCCTCTGGAAGCCTCCCTCCCAATCCTGTCTTTTGGTTTTTTAAGTATGTTTGAGATTTTCCGAATAGGCTTATGAGCGACCTTAATGTTGAAGCCTCGAAGAACCCTCGCGATTCTCTCGGAGAATCCTTTGGCGTAAGGTAAAACAACCATGCCGCGCTTGCCGGTATCATCCACTTCTTGTTGTCTATTTCGTTGGCGGTCATTGTAAATGAAATTGGCAGGGTAATTATTAGCGGTAAGAGCTTCCGCTACTCGCTTAGTTTCTCGTATGCTTCCTCTTCGGTGGATGGAATATTCTTTGCGCGATCCATGAGGGTGCGAACGACCGAGTATTTATGCTGGGGGTGGTGGTGTGATTTGAAATCAAGGTAGCGGTCGGTGTGGGTCGCTTTCCTGTAGACAGACACGGTGATCGAGCCATCGTCTTGTCTGGTTGTTTTTGTATCAAGAAAGGCAATGGAACCTTCTGATTCTATCTCGATGGTGAATTTGATGTTGGTGTTGATAGAATTAAGATGTGAGTGGAATTCATCCACGTGTTCCCTTTTTATGCACACATGGCTGTCATCTACGTATCTGAACCACCATTTGGGAGAGTTTGGTGCCGATAAAAGGGCCTTTTCTTCGACATATTCCACGACAAGATTGGCTAAGATGGCGCTGACTGGAGATCCCATCGGGCAACCGAAAATTTGTTTGAAATGGTCACCTTGGAACACGTAGAAGTTGTTGTCGAGGACGAACTGTAGAAGAGCAATGATATTTTGGATGGATAAGTTTGTTCTCTCCGGTAGTGATTGATCAATTGCATTTTTATCTTTTGCTGAAGAAGGCAACAGCAGTTGCCGAAACGTCCAACGTAATATTTTAGCCAGTGTCAACCTTTTTAATATCTTTTTATCCAAAATTTTTAAAATGCCTGGCTACACACCAAACATTTTTAAGTAGCTCCAAGTTGAATGTTCCAATCGATAATTTCATGGTTGTTTAGTTCCTTTGGTGCGAAAAAACTGATTAAATTAATCCGAAACAGGTTGTCGACGGTTATTTAAAAAAACAGTGAAATATAAGCAAAGTTCAATCTAAATCAACATCTCATAATCATAGAAGTTCAGGTAGAGCCGAAGCAGCTGGCCAGGCATGATCTCTCACAAATAACTTGCTTTCTTTTCAAAATAGCGTCCGTATAACAGCGCAACATTCACCTCCCCAGAGAGTGTTGACAAAATTAAGTTAAAGACCCACCCTCCGTGCGGCTTGGGTTGGCATGCTTAGACACGTGACCAGCCGAAACCAGGGTACTTTCTCGAAGTAGAGAGAGGACCCTGGGAACGAGGTTGAGGAAACTCATGAACCGATTTTCTCATGGTTATCATGGCTAGCGGTATTGCCCGTGGGCGCGTACGCACGACGACGACAACGGCGGCGGTGGCGGTGGCGGTGGTGGAGTCGCGCAACATGGCGGCCATGCTTTAACAAGAAATGCACCCTCGGTTTGTAGCGGAAGTATGCCATCTTTTCCTTTTCCAAAGAAAAGAAAACAGACGATAGCGGAGGTTGATCTAACGTTTTGAATATGGGGTCGCACCGAAACACACACAAAAAAAAAATTAAACAGAATGCAAAGATTAACGGGTAAAAGAAGTACCGAAAGAGAGCCACGGGCCAGTGCTTCCAGGTAGGAAGGAGGCGAAACAGTACTGGACAATGCCGTGATTATAGCGAATCAGGGACTAGAGAAAGGACATGAAATAAAACCGAACGATGCCATGAAGCAAATTTGACGAGGGCTCTAGAAAGGAGGCGAAATACCCGACAAATTGACCCAGAAGACAACAGACTTTCCCGGTCCCAGTTTAAAGTTCGCGAGTAGGGATGCTGTGCATGGTGCATTTAAATCAATTTTGTAATCATCTGCACTGGGCATGGAATAAAGTAACATTTTGCCAGCATGAAATGGACTAGGTCTTGAGTAAAGTTGCAGAATTAGTATTTTTGCAGAATTAGAAGATGGAATAATTTGTGATTTTCTACAGGGAGCCTTGCCATTTGCAACAGCCAATAACTAAGGTTAATTTGTTCCTAAGTGAAGTATATATGAAATAATTCATATTTGTGCTGCGGTTGTAGATGAAAGTAAACAGTGATCATCGCAGTAAATTTTCCAATTTAAGCAATTGGAAAGAAGAAGCCTGAAAAAAATCAGGGCTTCAACGGGATTCGAACCCGTGACCTTGGCGATACCGGTGCGATGCTCTACCAACTGAGCTATGAAGCCACACATTTGGAGCAAGGTCAATTTAGTGAGTTCATATTACAGTTGAAAAACAAAACCTTTCAACTTTTCACATGCATATACTAGAGATTTAGGAACTATTTTCATCATCACACCATCTTACACCTCGATCTGCTGATGTAACCCTAGTTTAGGCTGAAACTATAAAATCGCTGGCAATTTACTTTACATATGTGTTGGATTATTTTCATTAGTAACAAGTTTCCAAAACGAATTGAGGAGCTCCGCTTTTAGGCTTGGCTAAATCTATATATTAGTTCCTTACTCTACAAATTTTTGTATTTCATCTTTATTGGACCATACAGCTTGAATACTCGGCTAATACACTCTTTTTATATACTAGAATGTATTATAACAAGAACAGCACCTAGCAATCTGTTGGATGCTAAGAACATTTCTGCCAGAAGTTGCATACAGCTGTACGTCATATCTAGCTATACTTTTTGTTTAAAATTTCAAAGAGTGAAAGGCAAAACAAATAATGATACCAAACTTTCTACTAAACCAATTGAAGCGTTTCTTGCCTTGAAATAACATGATCACTATGTTTACAGCTGTCTGTAATTTTGTACCTTAATATACAGTACATATACATGTAGAAGTCCTCTCAGGAATGACACTGGGAAACACATAACTTAGTAGCAGCTATTGGCCTTATTCTTGGTTGTTGAAACAGGGTCCAGATCATTGCTTTTGATTAATGACTAAGCTTTTGATTATTGTTGTGATGTGCCTTCAGTTGCTTTTCATGATGTTAGAAGTTTGATTGTTTTATTCTGTTTTTAGCCCAAGGTGTCCAGTTTCTATCCAAGTTTTAGCTCCCCTTCACCAGCTTCTGCGAGAAGGGTAGGTGTTCCGTTTGAGCCATAGCATATTCAATCATTTCATCTGCTTTCCACAAGTCAAAATTCAACAATAATTACTTATCACCTCTATGACATCTTTGTAAGGTCGCTTTTCTGTTTGGTTTGATTAATCATATTAACAAATTTCAATTGGGTGGGGTGGTAATGAGTGATTTTGATTGATAAGTTCTCATTGAATCCAACAGAAATTTATGAAAGTGAAATGTCATAACATTTATCAGCACAAACATAAATTACACGTAAAGAAAGCTACGACCTTAAGGTGGCTCCCTATAATTTTTTGACCACGCGCGAACTGGTTTCGAAGTCGCGCGATGGCGCGAGCTTTAAAAAATCTACGCAGAAGTCGCGCGATAAAACGCAAGAAAATGTCAACAAACACGACGTCCAAATTTGCGAAAAAAAAATGGAACAGTTCCGCGAGTCTCTTCAAATTCAAAACATTTATCGAATGAAGACAAGACAGTGCCCTTCTGTACTTAATACAAAAGTGAAAAGTACGAGGTTTGCTGGAGCTTCAATTGATTTGTCCGCTCGTCACGCGAATTACTCGCACGGGGCAAAACAAAGCAGTTTGTTACCTCACGTATTTGCAGTCTTTGGTGTTGTTTATGGAGGAAACACAAACAATGAAATGAAAATTCCGCTAAATCTGGAATAAGCCAGGATGTCACTCTCCCAGTTCAAATAGCAAGTCGTCCAACAAGCTCGCGGTGCACTAATGGGCGCTTTGGAAAAATGAAACAACAAAAGAACATTGGCCCCATGAGAGAGAGGTTAAGATCGTGGAGACTCCAAGAGACCCCGACTACGAGTGCTAAAAAGAAACTTGTCTTTGAAAGCGGCACGGATGAAAACGACCCTCACCCCAAATGTCAGACAAGAAGTTTAAAGGTAAAAAAGCATTGCTCTTGCTCACGCGAAAAGTATAAATCGAGTCAGTAAATCTAATGGCATGTGATGAACTTCTTCAGAGGCTGCCATGTTACAAGAAGAGTCTCTTTCTCATGGAACCCGCCTTATTGATCCAGACGTCTTCCGTCAAAATATCAAACAGTGTCATTTTTGCCATTAAGGTACCGTTAGAAGATGCAGATGATAACGAGCACGATAAATATGGGAAAAACATTTTCATTCCTCAACTTTTAAAATTCACTTCTTTTTTAATTTTAGAATCTAATCACCCTCTTAACAATGACCGTAAATACCATCCTTCTTCTCAAAATGAAGAAGACAAATAGAAATAGGACAACATTGTTTACAAGCATAAACATCTAAACATCTTCAGAAGCCCCTACAGAGGTTTATTGTATTTTAAATTACAGAAATCCCATTTCATAGTATATTTTTTTATGTCTAAAAGTTGCTAAACATTTCAGCATTATTCAAAGCTTTTGGTTTCATTTTTTATCTTTTTCAGAATTATTAAGTGGAAAAACTTAGCTTTACACAAACCAAATGTAGCCATGGTGTAATGTATCTCTTATTATCCCACCATATAATTACTATAGTTCAAAGTTAAGCTTTTTAATTAACACACTTAGGTCCACTGTCAATTTGCAATGTGAAGAATGAGATTCGACATGGCCTAGCCAGTACATTCTCAATACCCTGCTCATTTTGTGGCAAAAACAATGAGATTAGAACTTCTGGGGAGCACAAAAGTGGCAAGCGTGGACCTCCAGCTTTTGCATATAAACACCAGAGTTGCTTTGGGTTGTCTTCATGTGGGATTGGGCAAACGCATATCAGCAATGTACTGTCAACTAGTAACGTTTCAACAATCAATTCTTCCACATTTAAACGGAGAGAAAGGGAGGTAGATAAAACCATTAAAACTGTGACCAGAGCAAGCTCTCAAGGTTCACTAAGCAATGAGAAGACGCATATTCTTAATGATGGCTTCCAACCAGATGAGGATAATTTGGTTTCAGTTCCTTGCTCATTTGACACGGGTTGGCAGAAGAGGGGCAAAGGCCATAATTCACATACTGGTTTAGCAGCAGTAATGAGCCTGACAACTGGTAAAGTTTTGAATTACACTACACGAACCAAGACCTGCAGATTCTGTGATCAAGGCAAAAATAGCAACAAAAAAGTTAAAGTACATGATTGTCGTAAAAATCACAATGTTTCATCAAAGGCAATGGATCCTGCCTCAGCTGTGGGGATGTAACTAACAATGTCCCAAAACAAAAAGTGAAGTATGCATTTTATACTTGAGATGACGACTCCACAACTGAGGCTCACATTCGACAGAAAGTCTTCTATGGAGTTGAGAAGTTCAGTGATACAATACTTATGAAGAGATCCTTAACTACACGATTATACAATTTAAGTCATAGTACAAAATTTGCCGACAGCTCCATCTTGTCACAGAAAGTAATAAATTACCTGGTAAAGTGTTTTTCATATGGTGTTGCACAGAACAAAGGAAATGCAAAAGCAATCCAGGCAGCCATTAACTGCATTGTTACCCACGCATTTGGCGACCATAAAAACTGTGACAATAAGTAGTGTAAATTCAAGCAAGATCTAGGTTCGTAGAAACATCATGACCTTCCGTATGGGAAAGACTTGTTTGGAGACAAATTGAGACCTCCCCTTGAAAATATATTCAGCAGGAGCCATAATCAGGGACGGAGACCGTAAGTCTTGGGATGCGCTTGGACCCATGATATGGGACAATTTTTCTATTTTTAGAACAAATTGCGCCATCCTGACGTCATATATCCGCGCTGATGCACGCACGTGTCTTGGCCTCTCGCGTGGATGTTGTCACGTTGTGTGATGAAATTGTGAGAGTTGCGAGATCCTCTTGCCGATTTTTCACAGCAATGGCAGGGAATAAGGCAGAGAAGAAGAAGCAGGGCTCTTCTATGTACTTTTATGCTCTGATTTAATGGAAAAGGTGTGTTTTTCAAGGTCGAGAATTTCTTTAATTTCGCGCTGTGAATGAATAAAATCCGCTTGCCGGCTAGTTGTACGCGTAAACTTTTGTGTTTGTTCTATAGAGTTCTGTCAGGAACACTGTTTACTCCGGTATCGAGCTGTTAATTTGTGAGTTTGCCAAACAATGCTTAATCATAACCAAAACCTGTTTTTGATAGTTTCTTGTTGTTTCTGCTCGTTTGGCTAGTTTGCAAAAGTTTTTGTCTGACGCGTACGAGTAGTTAATTTGCATAGTGCAGTGCGTGCACTTTCAAGTCCGAGTCGGTATTTTCAGATTGTCAAGCAAAATCGTGAAAAAGATTTGTTTCGTCGTCTTTTGTGCTGAGATACTACAACAATTTTCAACTAAAGTTCGCCAAAAGGCTACTAACATCATGTGTGTTTCTTTCACATAGTGAAACTTTACGCTGCGAGAATAAAATAGACAAGGAGTTTTAACTCAATCGAAATCTTTATTCGAGTTTTTATTACAAGCATCATCGTAACTTTTCTGATTATTTCTGCTGTTTTCACATATTTTCAGCTAAGCTTTTAATATGTTCTTAAACATTAATCAATCTTAAACATTAGAGATATTATATGAGTTCGATATACGTTTCACACCAAAGTGCGAAGTCCAATTTGTCATGTTTTACTAGCTGTGCAAAACTCGCATCGGCGGGCGCTCTTACTCATCGACAACAGACAATTTATTGGATTTGCACAAACAGGACTAAGCAGCATCTACGACATAAATCTATTGTCACTTATTGGGCCTAAACGCCGCTATATCCAACTAGTTCTTTTTTCTTCTGTGTTATGGAAAAGCTGTTAATCTTCTTCCTATGTGAAATTTAGATCGGAGTAATGTGAAGTTGTCGTGAAAGGAGCAGCGGAGCTCAACTTGGTCAGAGATAAAAAGCGGGACATACCTAAATTAGGCACCGTCTTCACTCAGACTGGAGCAACTTACGGCGGAAATACTTAATCAAAATTCCAACAGCCATGAAGGCGTTGAGTGATGGACAAAAAGGATCCAAAAGCATAAACGATTTCGGGAATTTCGGACGCCATTTCCCCTGGGCGACATCCGCGAAAATCCTCGCAGCAATGAGCGCGCGTGTGCCGCAGGCGATGGCGCAATTTGTTCTAAAAATAGAAAAATTGTCCCATATCATGGCGTCAACCCCAATACTAGAAATGGCGCGCGCTTACGGTCTCCGTCCCCGATTATGACTCCTGATTCAGTGATTACTGTACTGATGCAGTGGCTGACAAATTAGCCCCCATGATAAATTCACGAATGAACGAGTCGCAGTAGTCAGCGGTCAATACGTTTAAAAATTATGGCGGTTCGCACGATCGAATCGGTTAGGGAGCAGCGAAAATGATTGTATGCTGACTCGGAAATGAGCTTTTTTGCCCGGGAGAATTTACGCAACAGTGCATTTCAAAGAGGTAAGACGTTTTTTTATTTATTCATTCAAAGGGAACTCCTCTGCTCCCTGTGAATCAACCGTGGATTTTAAACGCAGAAGATCTCGGCTGAACTCTCGGGGGTGTTCGCAGACAGCCAGGAAAGAAGCTCGAGAGGGCAAAACTTATGAAACAGGTATTGGCCTAAATCTATCGTGTCCGCTCCTACTACTGATTGTCAAGCACGCGTAATGGCAATGCCACCGAACCAGTTAAAGAAATTGAAAACTTTGCCCCCAGGATTACCCTTAGTCCTGTAGCAAAAAAAAGTGAAATACGACGATAACATATTCTATGACTTCTTAAGTTTTGACACCGAAACAAATGCAACTGGTAAATCTGCCGAAATCTGCCAACTATCAGTAACTGACAAATCTGCTTCACACAAGTTCTGAGTCTACATTATGCCCACACAGGACATCGATTTGTATGCTTCAAAAGTTAATAAACTAAAAATAGTAAAGATCAGCGGAGAGCGTAAACTGTGCAAGGACGACAAAGTTTTAAGAACTATACCTTTTGACACTGCGATTACTCAATTCAAGAGCTATCTCTCACAGTCCATAATCATAGCCAAGAACGGGTGACCCGAAAACACTGACCCCCGGTCCACGGACCCCCACTACGGACCGGGTCCGCGGACTACCTACGGACCGCTCCACGTACTACCACTACGGACCCCTCTACGAACCACCTCCAAAATAGAATATATTAAAAAAGAACAAAACTAAAGATTTCACTTACTGCTTGTCTAATAGATCACTCGTGTCGGCGACTGTTCGAGCGTTACACTAGAAAATGTA
>JAHPZR010012113.1:70000-77187 GCA_019787425.1 Platygyra sinensis
TGTGTGTTCTATTTGTCATCTTTAAGCCTAATTTCCCAGAGGATTCTCCGAACGCAAACTTTCATTTCTTCCCACGTTCGACATTCTGTGTTGTAAAAATCTCCGCTGACACATACAAATGAAGGAAAGAAGCATGTGCTAGGCGTCCTAGCGGAAAGCGTGGAGACTGGGGATTAGATTAGATCTTGTTCTCGTTCTTCGCGAAAAATAGTTACAGAGTGCTGCATTTTGTAAAGAAAGCTTTGTTTTTACTTGTTTGACATACAAAAATGTCCAGCGTTTTCGGAACGGCCCAGTCCATGAATTCTATGGTTTAAAACCTAGCCAAATGACCAAGTTCGTGCTAGTTCTCACAAAAACCCACAAGATGAAAAATATCAAGAATCTTTGTGAACAGAATTTCAAAGGTGAGGCAAACAACAAGTAACAGCGAAGCCCCCCAAGTGATGCCATGACTCAGACAAGACTCAAAACTAACAAACTGGAATGGTGGATGATTTTGAAGATATCTTTAATGGCAAAAGCCGGTATTCCTAAAACACTTTTGAACAAAAACTTTGCCTACATTCCCTGTATTTCCCTCAGAACACGCGTAATTATGTTGACCGAGTCTCACGGGGAATTCAGTGATTTGCAGTCTATATTTAGACTTCGTGCGCTTCGCTATTGGATAGTGAGGACACTCAACGAAGCGACTTCAGTAGTTAATATCTTAGCTTAACAGTGTGAAATATCCTGATTTTCTTAATTGTTTTCGTTGTGTTCAATACTGCTAGAATAGACTCATATTGCAACAAGAAGCCTGAGTCGCTATTTTTGGAGCGTTAAGTATTCTTTAATTTTTGAGTAGGTGCTCCAAGTATTTGACGCTGAGCGCCTAAAAATTTACACCTGGTCGCACAAGTGCTCCCAAAGCCAGTGACAAGGCCCTGGGTATTTTTTCATATCCCGAGGTCACAGTTTTTAACTGTTACGCACCGACCATAACCTGTAAAACACTTTAAATTTAATCTTATTTAATATTTCCCCACCCTTCTCAAACTGCACTTATAATTGTTAACATTTTTTAAACACACATCGTTCGCGTTCCCTTAACGTGACCATGGTCACAGGAAGGAAATCCCGACCACGCTAACAACCAATAGGATTGTATCATACTTTACCGCGTCCTCTTGGAGCAAATACACGGTATATCTGCACAGTTTAAGCTCTGAATTTTAATGAAGTAGTAAGACTTGTTCTCTTTGTTAGGGAAACATCAAAGGTCTTCCTCATGACACCCTTATAGCTTAAAACACATGCGTCATACATTGCTGAAGATCGCACAGTGTTCGCTGCTCAAATCACTATCAACTCGGGCTCATTAGCACAGGCTGTTCTGCTCAAGGTGCTATTGATATCCGTAGGTGTCTTAAACAGATACCTCAACGCTGACCGTTGCGATTACAGTCGCGCGTGACATCAGCAACAGACAAGACACTGACAGCGATATCAGATATGGTGTGTGAGACGGTACCAGATTTAACTGGTTTGAAACAACTGACAAGGGCAATTATGCTGGCAATTCTCCCTGTTACGGAGTGGAAGGCGCGTCCGGCGTCAGTTTAACGTCTCTAACACGAGATTCAGTGACTTCAAAACCCAGGGACCCTTTCTACCCCGGTCAGTTTGTCTTCACTCTCCAGCTGGATGAACAATGGGGCTCGTGCTACACTGCGCATGACGCGGGCTTCGTGAGGACCGCTGGCTACAACAACGGATTGGTTCTCAGTAAGGGACTCACTCTGGAGGTTTACGAAAGTGATGCAGGAGAGTGTTAGGATTAGGCTCCTAAAAGTCACTGTTAAAAAAGATTCTTAGGCGATAGAATATAAGAAAAGATGTGATTTCAATCTGCACCTGATATAAGTGTAGTACAATGGATTTCTTGGACTCAATTTTATAACTTCTTGAAGTGCTAAAGAGTCAATAAAGGTTCAGGTCACTCTGACATTTCATTGCAGTTTTGTCTGGAATCCTTTAAGAAATATTTGCAATGGCAACGTTAAATTACGTCAACATTAAAACGTTATATAGCGTCATATCTATAAAGGCTGTTTCAAATAATACTTTTTAATGTATTTGGTTTTTAATGAAGCGTCGTGGAGCCAAAACCAAAGTTACCACTCTAGCCAATCACAAAGCACACACACAATCTAATGAACCAATCAGAACTTTACGAAAATAGCTGACTGATTGATTGATTGATTGATTGATTGATTGACACAGGCAGTCCTGTGAACCAATCAAAACTCGAAGTAAACACATGGAGCTGACGCAAAGCGCGGGTAAACGAGTGCGAGCCAATCACGATTGGTTTTAGTTTTACTTCTGATTGGATGAAGAAGTGAGAATTTTAGCCCAATCACTCAGCGCAGTAACACAAATCAAGTAATACTTTTCCAATACAACCGTTGCAAGAGTATTATAATTGGAGTCACTACTTTGAAGACCCATTTTGTCGAAATCAGTGTCGCCAACTGGCCAAAACTCTCCTCAGGAAGTCCGAAGGCAATAGAGGATGAAAACAGATGGAGCTAGTCCCTGTCAAAGGCTTGTTCCTACGTTAATCTCTATCAAGCTAAAAGAAATGTTGAATGTTTATAGTGGTCGCTGCAACTATCTAGTTTTTAGGCATGTCACTTAGAACACTCCTTTCTTTCAGATTCCGTCGAGCTTAAGATTCCCTTCCGATTTTCAATTTTCACTAGATCCTAAGCGCTCTTACGATCCCAACCCCGACTCTCACGTGGATTCCGACTTTGTTTCCTACTCCAACTAAGTCGCTAGTGAAAACCAGCCTTAAGCGACGGTGCAGGCGTTTTTATCCTCCAGGATAACATGTATACTACGGAGTGGGAACACTATCCATAAAAGAACTGGATACCATGTCTACAAATAATAAAAGAGAGCTTACCCTGAGAATAAGGCCTTCATGGGGATAAACAGTCTTACTCTTTATCCTTTATCCATGAGCACAATATGGGACTCACAGATTGATTGACGAAAAATCATGAGATTACGAAGTCCGAAAGGTGTGGACAAAGAATAGATCATTGCTATGCATGGGGTAAAGCTCGTGCCCAGCCCGTATCCTTCTCCATTTCCTATCGTGGTAAGTGTTATTTTTATAGACTTCACGCTATGCTTCAGAGAAGAGTACCTTTAAACTGCCAAGAGCTTTTAATGTAACAATATTCTTCTGCCAAGAGTTTAATTATTTACAGTTGCGACTTATCTAAATAGTCCACGCACTGCAGTGTGCTGTTTTGTTTTACTAATTCGTTACAGGATAATAGGTGTTTTAAACATGTGGACATGTCTGCAACATTAAACCAACACTTTTAATTTCAATGTTTCTTAACGTTCCTATTGAAGTAGGCTGGCTGTTTTGGAGAGATTCGACTGTAGAATAGAAACGTTTCTTAATTCGACAGGATGCCCGGTCATTTAAGAAGATTAGGTACAATTTCATCCACAAGTATTGCAAACGATTAACTTGCCCTAATTTGTTTCTCCGATCATTTTGGTGACCAGTTCCCGCAGACAAATCCATTTGTGTTATCCTTATTTAATTTGGCCCATTTTTGGCCCTTGGGATGAAGGTAGCAGAGAGCTGTCGAAAACCCCAGCCCTGTAACCCCCAAGGAATGAAATAAAAATGAAAAAAAAAAATCAGTCGAAGTTTATCATTTGGAATTACGATTTCGTATCACTTAGGACTGACTTCATTACTTCTAAGAGGTAGTCCTCTTGTATCCGACATCTTGAATTCCATGAGTCTACTAACGTTACGAGTCCACAAAAACAGTTTAAATATACTTTAAACCTATAAAGAAAAATTAAAGATTTAGTCCAGAGTAATTTTAGCTCCAATGCTGAAAAATCCAATTCAAGCCCGTCAAAAAAGACTGCCATAAGAACATCAAGTTTCTTGGCCAATCACGACATGCCAAACTGGTTCTCCACATGAATTGAATAAAACATGCCAACTTTGAAGTCAATTTCTTTAATGCTTTTAAATTGGGAGCGTTCAAAACGGGCGAGGTTCTCAAAAGCTCTCCACTCCAATCCCAATAGAGCTATACTATTACTACGGTATACTATACTATTTCTAAGGTTATACTATACTTTTTGTGGGGGAATATAGATCCCACAAGAGAATAGAAATAAAACGACAAAAGTGTCCAGAAGATGCTTTTTGCAAATTTCAATTAACTGTGCACAATAAATGAACAGGCACCCAAGTAGGTCTCCAATTCATCTTAGCTGTTCGAATTTCAGCTCATTCTAAATGGTAAACGCTGTTAAGTACTTAAGTAGAACAGTTCTTATCTTTGTCTATTAAGGTCCTTTGTTCTGTATGTACCATTCCACAATACTTGGAGACAACAAAATCTCTTTGTGAGGTCTGCATATACTCCATAGTTCGATTATGAGATTCTGACCTGGGATGGAACCACTGTCACCTCTGCGAGATATGGTGGAATGTAACAGGTTTACTTTGCTGCTCGATCATGTTGATAGACGAAAATAGTTCTTTTTTGCGTCAAAGGATAAAAATGTAGAAAATGTGATGACCATCTCCACAGCAATTAAGTTGAGGTCACTTGTGTCACGTCGTTGAGATTCAAAACGTTAAGTAGTTCAAACTATCTGCCTAAACTTGACTGAATAATAAAGTAATATTTCTTTTGAAAGCAAAATATAATGCAGCAAAGTTACTACATATGTGACGAGCAAATGCAAAATTACCCGGGATTTTACCAAGCTTTATCTGGTAAACCTGTTTACGTTTTCATCCAAGCACGCCCATACATCAACACGAGTCTGACCAGACCATAGCCCTAACTAAGAATGGAAACGCCGCTACTATTTTAAAAGTCTAAATAGCTAAATACGTTATAGATACAAATGAATGATATGATACAATCTAATTTGCTTTCCTAAGTCTTTCCTGTAATTCAGGTAAAAGATCAAATCTTAGTCTAGAATACATGTTCTCACTGCTCCTGTATTAACAATTATTGTAACTTTAATCTATGTCGGATTTAACTCGCAAATATCTTATCAACTTATTGACGATGTTACGTTAATCAAGTTTTTGTTTGTTTTCTTTTCTTAATGAAACCAAACTGTAGAAAACAATAATGTCTACTTTGAAGTAAAAAAACAACCTTAGAAATTATCATTACTATCTGAATATTCTTCGAAAAGTTTTACGTAGATATTCTGTCAAAAAAGATTCGCATATCTTGTCAAACTTGAACAACGAAATAAAATTTCCAATATATTCTAGGATATAAAAGTCTAAAAAACGCAATGTTTCGCTGTGTGTGTGCTGACTGGCAATTGACCAAGTAAATAATAATCAAATTACCAAACCCCTTGCTTCCTTTTCTTCTTCCTCCTATACTTAATCAAAACGAAACTTAAGTCCGAGTAATGCAACGCAAATCTACAAAAAAATGTCAGAAGCCAAACTTTTATTATCACTGAGAATCGTGAGTTTCTTAATTAAAAAGGGGCTGCTCTGACAAAATTTTTGGTAGTTTTAAAAGTTTAATTGAGATTAATGACTTAAGGGAGAAATATTACTTAACATGTTAGATTACTGCAACAAGAAAGTGCTTCATCCAAAACAATGCCTCACACCGTTCTTATGTACCTAATGAAAATCATATTTTATCTTAGCGCCACGGGGGAAACCCCGCGGACTGGCTAGAGGATATGACATGGTCCCAATCGCATGGAGTTTTCCTATCTGAGTTTGATAGCTTCAGCTTCTTGTCAACAAATATAACAAAATGTCTCTCAACAATACTTGTAGTTAGTTCCGGCTAATAGTTGACAAGATATTAGTATCATATCTGTTTGTAAGTTTTCTTTATTTGATTTGTCACTATTAATATTCGATGTTTTGGGCGTTTTAGTTCGGATACAAACCTAGGAGTTTATCTATATATTATTAACAGTAATATCAAGTAATCCAGTTTTTCCACATTCTAACACAGTGGATTATTTGGTGGATATGATTTTGTTCTTAGTTTAGTATTTACGCATGACAGAACCCGGGAAGGGCTGCACGAGCTTTTATTAACCATATCGTGCTTAAATAAAGGTTTTCTGTCCTCTCCTGTCTGTATATGTGGAGTAATATTTAATCATGGTAGTAAAATGTTTTGCATACATAAGAGATAACTAAATAATGATAGAAAAAACACGCTTTGCTGATGGGTTATATATTTCTTAAAAGTAATTAATTATGACTCACCTCAACATCGTGTTGGTTCAAGGATCGCACAATTCAGGTGCGTCCCTTCTATGACATACTCGTGTGAACAGCTAAATTTAAAGAACAGTACAACATTTAGAGGTAAACCTGAAATTGCTAAGAACATGTAAATTACGTATAAAACTACACGATCTTATTTTAAAATGATCCTAAAAATCCACTTACCTACATATATCTTCCTAGAACTGCTCTTTTTACACTCCAAATCTAGGTGACTCATCACCAATGAGTACGACATGAGCCCAGAACTTCACCTCATTATAAAGTATATGATGCTTTCGAGACATTGCATGGCCTGGTTTGAGGGACCGCACTGAGCACTAACAGCGTCCATACTCACTTCTATCCTGCTGGGTAGTGAAAGCTCTTCATGAACTCCATCCGTAGGCCTCTGTCTCAATTGCCCAGACAGACGCGATCAACGGAGCGAGCATCCAGCTCCCGGAAAGCCCGAGCAATACCAACCACTCCCTCAGCTTTGATATTTCATACACACCCTCGCCACTAATGGCAGCAACCTAAGCCACAACACGCCTTTGCTCCGTAAGCTGAACTGCGTGTACGTCTGGCTATCTTCATTATGTTTCCTTGTCCTTACAGGATCGAGGACTTCCGTTCTCGTTAGGGGCTAAGAAATTTCCACCACATAACGGCCCTCCCATTTTCCATGGTGCACCATATGTCAATAACAGCATACCGAACCAATCCTTTCCAACACGTCATATCTTAGTTAGCTCTTTTTTCCCGATAGAGTAGTGTGGTGTCTTAAGAATCTCAGCTGCCTATCATTTCTACTTCCTTTTTGGCATATGGCAATTGATTATAATTTGGGTTGGCCAAAGATGTTTGTGAT
>JAHPZR010012114.1:0-22594 GCA_019787425.1 Platygyra sinensis
TTTACAGGCAGCGGCTCTGTCTTAATTCAGTTAATGTTTTATCGAAAGCTATTGTAAGTGTACACAAAGATGTGTTGTTATATTCTGCTTTACAAGGTGATCTTCTTTGAAATCTAAAAGATGTCAGTGGGTCTTCATTTTCTGTTCTTCTGCGAAACAATATCGATGTTTCGAGGTCTCATGCTTTCTTCTTAATGAAATTTTACCAAGCTGTCACTGAATGTCCTGTGAAGTACTGCTGAACAACTTCAAGAAAAACCTTTCAACAATACGAATGATTTGTGCGAAAGTGGAGACGATTTGGAAAGATTGAACTGATATTATGAGGTCCGTATGAAAAACTTGTTACACCACTGTGCACGCCACAGTTGCGTTGTTTTTGACTAAAGGATCAGTTAATAAAACATCTGGACATACAGCCTTGTTGCTACTATGACTTGTGGATTGTTTTAAAATGCCATTTGATATCTTTGTGAAGAAATTACTGCCTGCAAAATATGCAGAGCCAAATTGAGTAACCATGTTGTGTGTTTATATAATAATTAGATGAGATATTAACACATGTTACTTACCATTAAATAAATCTCTTTATCTTTCTCCACAATGAATCCTTCTTTATATTTAGATCAATTTTATAATAAATTCTACAATACAATGGTAGGATATTTTCCCAGCGTTTTCCAGCATCCTGATTATCATCACTATGGACACACGGAATCTTTTATAATTTAGTAGTTTCTTTTCAGAGTATATGTACATATCAATGACGTTATTGAAATAAACTACCAGCGTTTCCATACTATAAATATACATATAAAAGAATCTCTAATATATAGATACCTGAAGTTATGAAAACCGAGTTCCCCTGTCTAATAGTCGCTTGTTTACTGTGTTGTTCACGGGTGATGTCGATTTTTTTTTCCTGGCTGCTTTCTGTTTAGGGATTTGTGTAGAAGTGGATGTAAAAATTATCACAATTGGCAGAGTCTGCATCGTCCAATATCGTATTTTATTATATGCATGGCAAGATAGGCTTGAGGTAAATCCGAGCGTTTTGATTGGTTCTTTCTTGGTCGGGATTTCGCCATACGGACCGTTTCCATGGAAACGGTCATAAGCTGATTTTTTTTTTCTGTTTTCGAAAGCTGGCAAATTCAAAATTTGCAGCGAAAACTACGAAAAGAATACTGGCAAATACTCTAAATTATTCGCAGAGAAACAACCTAAAAGATTGATATTTTACAGAGCTTATGATAAGAACGAGTAAGACGAATTTTCATCTGGAAAACTGGAAAAAACTGATCTGGAAACGTCTAATGTACAGACTGAATCAGGCATCGGCGAAAGTCAGGAGGCCATTGACGATTTTATAAAGAAGCAAAAATAAACAGATGGCTTACGCTACTGATCTGAAAACTCTTCTGCACTAATTGTAAGGTAACGGTATGACAAATGAGAGAGTTAAAACCCTACCTGCGAAGAACCTTGACCACTTCTTGTTCACTGAAATATTTTTTATGAACAAATGCAGGAAACACGGACAAGAGTACAAGCCCCAACAATTTCCAATTTTCAGCGCAGAACTGCCCAGAATGAAAAGAAGCGTCGAAATGTTATCGAGAGAGACGGAGGACTGACTTAAAGACTGCCTCTTCATTAGCGGCTGTGTATATGTTTAAATGATTTCGCAGCAACCATCTTCGTCATTTCTTCATCCATATTTTGTGATGCGCAAGTTAAAATGTTCCATGCAGGATCGACAAAAACCATTTTCTGAATTTCAACAAACTGCGGCTATCGAAACTTGTGACAAATTCCGTTACAAATCGTTCTTGAAGCCTTGTTTATACTCAGCATGATTTACGTTCATTGAATTTGTTTTCAAACTCGTGGTAGCTTGTTCTTTTTGAGGTGCTCGCGTCATGAAAAACACACGGAGTAAGCCTTTTGAATTCAAGTGACTGGAAGTGCGTTTTAACTTAAAGCAAACAAGCACTAGTGCCATATAATAAACTACTTATTAACCTTGAAGTGTAAATTATAGTGCTACTTAAACCCATGAATAACCCACTGGGCGTTAGCCCTAGTAAAGGGAAACAGGGAACCACACGAGGCAAAGAAAAAATCTTTTGACCTCGGTGGGAATCGCCGAACCCACGACCTCCGGAATAGATCTACCGTTACTCTGCCGACTAAGCTACAAGGTCGCACAGAGAAAGTCGGGGACGATTTTAGATGGTGAATCGCGGCGAAGAGAAAGTAAGGGTACATATGAATGTTGTGCCGCGTTCCCTGTTTCCCTTTACTAGGGCTAACGCCCAGTGGGTTATTCATGGGTTTAAGTAGCACTATAATTTACACTTCAGAGTTAATTCTCTGGTTCCACTATTTGTGTTCCCAGTGCTACGCGGCACAACATTCATATGTACTTATTAACCTAGCTAGCTCGAGCCGTACTGGGGAATATTGGCCCTCGGTTGTTCTTGTACGGGCCTCGCTGCGCTCGGTCTGTACTGCCACGACCTCGGGCCAATATTACTCAGTACGTCCCTCGCGCTCGGTTAGTAAGAAGATAATATTCTCGTTTCATTTGGCTAAACCGATCCCTGACCCTGATCCGGGCTGAGACAGGAAGGTGCGATATTGTTGGCTTTTCTCAGGTCACCACTAAGTCTTTGGCCTCGGGAACAGGTTCTTAGGAGTCAAATAAATTAGGTGAGAGCAAACTTGCAAGTGAACGTTGACCCGAGCCGGGTACTTGACGCGAAAGCCGGTCTTTGCCCCGCCTTTGCCCACTTTGGCGAAGACGAAAAAAAGTCTTTTGACGTAATCTATTATCTACACAAAATGAAGCAATTTCATTGGTTACTGTGTGTAACAAAGAATTGTGGTTGGTCAAGGAAAATCACGCCACTGTCAAAACTGAGCTGAGCGCGAGCTTCGCTCCTCGTGAAATGAAAACTTACAGCGAACGCAGAATTGATCTGCGAAATTTAAAAATCTTGAAATAAAATGCTGGAAAAATCAAGTCAGTTTTTGTCATCAGATTAGCCATGTGAGCAGAAAAGCTTAAACGTTGCCTTGAAAATTGCAGGAGTTGAAAAAATACCCTGGGAAAACTTGTGGTTGCGGTCAACCCAGAGGCCATTTGATTCGAGTTTTGACTGAATGAAAGGAGCGTAAATGACGTTGGAGATTTTTGTCTTCTGTGGTTGGAGATTCTCAAATCAGTTTGATATAGTGTCGGAGAAGGCCGGCCGTAAGCTGTTGTCAGCTATACTGAACTCGTTGCTGTGCCCTGAAACGGACAGGAACATTCGCATCGGAAAGCAAGGTTATGTGTTTATTCTACCGATTTTAAGAAGTGATGTTTTTGTTTCATTCCTGACATCAAGCAGTGTGTCAACAGTTGTTTTGACACTGGGGAAGGGTGAATTTTTTGAATAAATTAATCTCATTTTGTTTATTGGGTTTGTTAAATTAAATCGAGATCAAGCGATGGTTTTCGGCTTACCAAGACCAAGTTTGTGCGTGGTTTAGTCTCGCTCGACTGCCGACTGAGACTGCCCGAAAATTATTTCTGTATCATTTTCTGAAAGAAACGGCTTTATCTTTCTTCTTCTGGCTTCTCGAACCTGTTCAATGCCTTGGCAGGACTTTTTTGTACTTATCTTTTGCCCAGTCACATAAAATATTATCCTAATTCTCAAACCTTTCCGCCATTTTAAAACGGCAGAGGGAAAAACTTTTTTTTGATGACGTCAATCGAGCATCTGTCCTCTAATAGATCATAGGCGAGATTCTATCAAAATGCGCCAATACCTTGGGTTATTATATAACACTTTATAAAATATTTAAGACAGTACGCGCATTCTCATTGGTCGATAGGCGTGTTTAGATGAGAGTATGCAAACACGGTTGTCACGTCACGCTTTCTGTGTTTCCCCGGCACAATTTGAAACCATTTCAAAGCCGGTACTTCAACTCTCAAGTACAAATATTAAGGAATTCAAATGAAGAAAATTTTTCCAAGTTTTGATTTGGGGATTGACCATCTCTTTCCCTCAGGCCTACTCTGGGACCTTAAGTCGCCTTAAGTCGCCTAAAGTCGCCTTAGGTCGACTAAAGTCACCTTAGGTCGATATTGGTTACACAATGTTATAAGGGTTCCCTCCTTTTAAATTGTACCCATAAGGAGGATATTAAGCTGGACAATGGGTAAACTCAGCACCAATCATAAGGATCAGAGGAGGAGGCATGGTAGCTGAATGATTAAGAAGCCCTATTTTGTCCCCTAGCGGGGGTCACCCATTGTGTTCTTGGGTAAGATACTGTACTCTCGCAATGCCCTTCCCCCTCCCCTCTCCCAGATGTAAAACTAGGAAGTGGTTGTGGGGGGGGGGGGGGGGGGAAAGGAAACCCTGCAATGGAGTACCCAGTTGATATGAGGTAGGCAATGGCTTCCACATACATGGAAACGCCATGTTATAACAGTTGTGCACCTGTCAAACCACCATGTGTTAAATAGCATGATTAATTCCTCCAGACAATACGGAATTAGGAAATGTCTCTGTAACAATGTATACTCCTACATAATTTTTGTTTTGTATTTCATTGTGAGTTGATCAAAAGGTTGACACTGTGTTATCTCCAGGAAATGAATAAAAATATGGTTGATGGCAAAAAAAGCAAATGACTGTGGCTGCAATAATTTATTTATATTACTGAATCAGATCAAACTTACAGTTCTGGGTCATCAAAGTAAAAACAAAATTAAATAGAAAGGTATTCTGGAGAAAAGCTACATTTTTGCCAGTCACTTTTACATTGAGTAGTACAAATGTGGTAATCTAAAGTCATTTGAACTGAACTGAAGTTAAAGTTTAGACACTTTACTTACCCAGAGCAAAAGAGTGACAAAAGTGGGCTATTTCTCCAGCATAAACCTGCACTACAAGCTTCCACCATTGCATTCGACCAACTGTTCACGTTCGAACTTTGCAACTCAACGAACCTGCTAAAGGCATAAATATTTATCTAGCATAAGGCTTTAACAGTTTTTCCGTATATATTGTTAGTTTGATGTTCAACATAGACGAATGAACCTCTCCTATTCCGAGAAAAACTTTCAGTAGCAAACATGGCCGCCTGTCCATTTGATCACGTGACTTAGTTTATCCCGTTACTGAAGTACACATGAGAACCACACGAGAACCACACGAGAACACCACTCACGCTCACTCACGTGCTTTTCCCTCGTGGGGTAGATTATCACGCTGGCCTGCAATCTTTGAAGTCTACACCCACAGAGACAGTCCACCTTGTTTCTATTAACTGGCTACCTGCTTGTATTGTGGAAGTAAAAATCGTCCTTGCGATACAATTCGAGGTAAAGTAAAGAAATTTTTTGGCTATAGCAGATAGTATGGCCAGCTCGAATGTTCCGCGGTACGGGCGAAAAGAAGGGAAACTCGCGAGGTGTCCCGCTCCTCATTTCGAAGCATGGAAACTAGATAACGACGCAAAGGTTACTGGGAGAATTAAAATGGTGGAAGGCAGTGTTCGTGGTGCAAGCATCAGTTTGTATAACGTTGTGACTCAATAATTTCTGGACAGCTGCAAGGTATTTTAATCAGCTCTATTTTATAATTCTTGTGTCAAAGTCAGCCTTATACTTGCATTTAGTTTTTGCTGACTAAATAAATGCAGCTTAATGCTGTCACAAGCCCAAACACAAAACTTTAACTTATTTCATTTTTTGTAGGTCAAACGCTGCGGGGTTGAACCAAGTCAAAACTTGGAACTAGGTCCTGGTGATCCTATCAACGGAAGTAAAGATCTTCCATCAAAATTCTGTTCTCTGTAAGTGAGACGTCAAAGTTTTATGGTGCAAGAAAGTGGTTGGGAAGACAGGAAAGGAAGTCTTCTTTCCAAGGACTAGAAGTTATCACGTGGTTGGCAAAATGGTATCGGGGGTGTTTTCTCTGACAAAGGTAGGAGAACAACAAATTGGTTGGGTCCCTGAAAAGGACCAATGAACTATGGATGCTGTTGGAAAGGCATGTGATTTGCCTAACTTCCATGCCAAAATTGACAATACAAGTACCAAAAATATTGGAGACAATTTTATCAAGGTAACAATTTTTATAATAATCATAATAATAAAAATAATTATAAAAATTGTTACCTTGGTAAAACTATTTGTGAAGGCTCCTTGGTGTAGAAGACACAGGACAACACAGGACACATCACAATAGAATACCGCCTCACTAAGCTATTTTGTTCATTGTTTTCCCTGTTCTTTTGTCTTTTTGTTTTCTATTGTTGTACGCCAACTGTATCTTCTACACCAAGTAAGAGCCCCAAAGCAACAAAGCTCTGTGAAATAATTAAGCTTAATACATGCAAAGAATCTTGTGTAACTTTAATTATTTTGTGGAAGATTTATTAGTTTTCTGTAAATCATCTCTATTTTCTTAAACTTAAAAGTTATGTCACTATTTACATATTTTTTATAGTATTGTTAGATGTTGCTTCGTATTTTGATATAATTACTTTAGGCATATACCAGTCGCCATGTTGATTCCTGGCTATTTATTGACTAGCTTGGACCATATAATTGGACAATAACTGTTGTGGTAATTCTCTAACCATTTTTAGCTAAAATGATTTGAAACTGGGATACTTGAGACTATGGTGACTTATAGCAATACAAAAGTAAGGAAGATAATTATCATAACATATTATGTTTTAGCTAATATTGGTTTATTGTGAGGGATTCTGTGAATATTTTTGAATTTTATGGACTTTGCTAACTTTAAGTTTTATTACTTGAGTGAAATAAAATCGCTTTAAGTCGCTTTAAGTCGCCTTAAATCGCCTAAAGTCGCAATGTTTTTTTTGCCAATTTAGGCTTAAGTCGCCTTAAGCCGCCTTAAGTTACGGCGACTTAAGGTCCCAGAGTAGGCCTTTCCTCAGACCCGTGGAAAGAAAGCAAAAGAAAAAAGAACAACAGCGCTTTGCATGCCTCGATGTTAGTGAGCTAGACGACCTTGCCGAGGGAGCTCAAGCGAAGACAACAAAATATTATGCAACAGAATACACAGTAAACGTTTTTCAAAATAATTTTTGCATTTAATTACTACAATAAAATTCTCAAAATCACATGCTGTTTTTTGAAAAAGATGTGCAATAAAATTAAAAGCCAACTACATGTATATGCTACAGTCTGCGAAGCGAAATCTGTTCAAATCAAATTTTACACGGCCGATCGGTTGCCGTGATTTGGCAGTCAAATGTTCAAAAAATGACCATTAAAACTTGGAAGAATGTACCAGACAGCTCACCAGACTGATGGATTTAATGCCCTTCGACTTAACTGCATTAACTCCAACTTGCCTGCTTGTGCTACGATTCCAAACCAGCAAAACTTCACAAGGCACGATGAGCGATTCAACTTCTCAACCATCTTCTCGGGTACCCTGCGAGACATAGGTTCCTTGCTCTCTCTTTTCAGTGAGAGACGAGAGGAACCTCTGCTCGCAACCGCACGATTTCCTATCGTGCATGCGCGAGCAGAGGTTCCTCTCGTCTCTCACCGAGAAGAAAGAGCAAGGAACCTCTGTCCCGCAGGGTACTTCTCGGGCTGCCAAATCGAGCAAGTTTGCGTCACTTTCAAGAGCGACTAAGCGCAGTGGTTTCATCTTGAAGTTCTTTCCTTACAGAGTCGTAAATCTTTTGAACATTTCTTCTGTTTTCACCGAACTTTAGATATTTCTCCCAAAGATTTAGAAGGATTCAAAGCTGATATCGCTTTCATTTACACGGCGCTCGCTTGCTCGCTGGCGATTTTGCCGTAAATTTTGATTTTTGTAACGCGAAATTTCATTGGTTCGTGCGTTATCAGATGTGCGTTTTGATTGGATAGTAGGAAAGATGATTGTCTAGAGCGTGTATTGAGAAAAGCTTTTTCGATCAAGAAGTTAATAGACAAACTTTCTCTTCATTTGTCGAATTTATTTTGAGAAATATTTTATAAAAGCAATAGAAAACTTTTTTCCTGACTTCGTCTCGGGTTTGCATAACTGTCTCTAATTCTCCCAGCCCCTCTCGTGTTTATATCAGGCTATGCAAACACGAAAAACGTTTTCTATTGCTTAAATATAGACCAGATAAGAGTGTCTTGATACTCAAGACAATTAAGGCGTATGCATGGCTCTTGCCATATTGCAACCAAAAATTAGAGGGGTGGTCTATCTTCTAAGGCTTTAACCACATTAACCTAAAAAGTTTTTCAGACTATTAGGCTTGCAAATCTTGTCATATTTAGCTGGATGATATATCCGAATTAGGTCACGTGACTTCTGACGGTCAAAAACTTCCAACAATTCTTTGAGCGAAAATGGCATCAGTTTATATCAGGAGCCATTTGCATGGAATGCGCCCAGATAGCTCAAAAGGTAAGCAGCAGAACATATGTGCCAGGACTTTTTCATTAATTCTGAAAATAAACGGCATTTTCCACTAGTGCCCAGTCCTCCAATAAAAGTTAATTCTTAATTTATGCTTTCCTTTTAAAAAATCTCAACAAGTCCGCGCACAGAAATAAAGTACCTACTAGTCTTAACATTATAAAGCTAATGCTAGCTTCCTAGATGCTGCAATACCGGTAGCCTTAGTGTGGGAGGAGGGGTGGGGAGCATGATAAATTATGCAAACTATTTTGGAGGGTCAACATGTTTTCTGCACCTGGAATAGGGGAGGGTCTTCCCAAAACTGGTAGCCAAGATAAAAATGCACCAGCCCTCTCCCTCCTCTAATTTATGACCGGCCCCTAAGAACTTCGCATTAAAACTCTCACGAAAAGTCAACGCGTGCTCTCTAGCTGAAAATAAGCCAGCAGATATATTTTTTGCAAATCAAAACTGATGTCAAGTCAAAACTACGAATAAAATTTCGATTTAACGAAGTCACCGGCAGGTCATGGCTCATCATCAATACGCCTTGTCACCTCTTCAGCTACCCTCCAGGCATTCTTTTCCATGCATACACCCTCTTTTTTCCAGAACTTCTTTTGCTTAAAGTCTCTGAATCTCTTCTTCAGTCAGGCCATCAAAAGGTTTGTAATATTCCCACTTCAGTGATGTACCATCTACAAGAGCCTCTCCAATAGATGCATTGATCAGAGGATAAATGCGTGCAATTTCGATATCTCTAAAGCGGTCCTCAGTATTGCTTACTCCTACTCCAGGACCCAAATCAGTAGCTTTCAGAATACTACAGCAAAGTGCAGGTATTTGAAGATGATCTAACTTTCTAAGAAAAATTGGGCTTTTTTACACAGATGAAGGGCTCTGCCCGAAACGTTTGTACATTTTTTAATGTTCATTGACACTTTTAAGAGTTTTTCATTAACTTTTTAACTTTCTAAGATACTATTTACAGCTGTTTAAGGACGGTGCCTACTAAATACAAAGGTCTTTTGCGCCAAGTTAGGACCACACGGAAAAAGTAGATATTTGCAAGGGCTATTGGAATCCACAAAGAAAAATAGGGGTAGCCACGCATTTTTTCGAGATAATTAGCCTTGAATCTCAACAAAAATGCTGACATCAGCATTTTTCTGAAAAAAGCGGGAAACGGTATTTCTTCACAGATTTCCTTAGAATTCCCCTTTACATACAGAAAGGCAAACACGTTTAAAAAGATCTTAAAACTACATGGCAAATGGTAACATTAAAATCATTTTTGTTACGTTTTTAGTGACAAAATCTTTGCAAAATCGCTTTTAACGTCTCTGACAGCCTTCCTCTGGTTCAGCTAAAATACAGTCTAAATACCTTTTGCTCACGACCAGAAACTAACGACATGTTGAATAGGCTTGCCGCTTCCATTTCGCAACAAAAAATGTAGGGGTAACCACGCGTTTTTTAAAGTTATTGATCCTTTTTGAAAACTTTTACGGTGCCCGTTACATTTTTTCCTGTCACCTCCGCAGTAAGTAAGACAATTGCGTGTCTCCGCGCGCACTACGCCATCTGCAGGTACATGTTTGCAGTTGGATTTCAGTGTAATTTTCGAAAGATAACAGCTAGATTTTCAGCTGGAAGACGTTAACAGTTAGTGGCTAGCGATATGCTGCTATTCTGGTCTCCCTGGTTTAAGTACAGGTTCATTAAAATTGAGTTGATCACCGTAGGAAAATTTTGCTTTAATTTCAGTCGTGTGCTTGGTGGCGTAGTTGATTGCGTCAATGTCAACCCCAGCGCGCGCGCGCTTAAACTATGGCTTGCGTGATGCGCAGAACGTGTGCGCACTAACAAAAGTAGGCACCGTCCCTTAAAAGTTCCTCATAACATCCCAAAGTTCTTCAAGTTCTATATGACGAATTGTTTCTGTTTGACTTGAAGCTGCCTTGTTTTGATGCAGCTCAAGTGCTCAAGAAGTTCGGGAGCAACTTCAACGTCAAATATTTCAGCCTCTTGTGAAGACTCCTCCCAAGCAGCTCTGACACAAGTTTCCTTAACTTGGTCTTGAAGCCAGTGCAGCTTTCCTAACTCATATTGTAAGAAGAAAGGAGCAAAGGGCAGAGAAGAAATTTAAAGAGATTACTGAGCTGATATCTACTGATACCTCACAGCCAATCATCACCGATGTAAATATTGAAGGTGTTTGTATCTCTCAGCGTGATCAAATAAGATACCTCAAAGAAGGAAAAAAATGGGAAAATTTCTGAGAAAGCACTGTCTACCATAGCAGAGTACATTCCAGGTCTTTTGGAAGAAAATGGGCAACTTTCTGTCACAGAAGACCATCAAAGTGAAAGTACTGGAGGTGAAAGTGAATCAGATCTAAAATAATGATCATTACCAAGCTGTTAAGTAATCACTTCAAAAAACCAGTTATTGATTGCTAAAAAGATATATTTTACATTCTATTTTGACACGGCCGAGAAAATTCCATGCGCGATTGTCAACGTAATAGTCAGGCAACAATCAAACAAAACGGCCATCTACGAAGATATATCACTGCACAAACCGGTCGTATTAAGATATACTGTGGATGGTTTGGGTCGTTTTGGCTGGTTTTGCTGTTGTTTGGGGTGGTTCCATGTTTTAGTAACTACGGTCACACACGTTGTAGACCGGATTAAAATCAGTCATATCTGTAAAATGGGGCTGACAGGCCTACACGACTTCTACGACTCGTGGCATTTGTACATTCGCCGTCTTTTTACTTCACTCGTGTTTATGAAGGGTACTTTATGCTGTGTTATAAGGAGGATTTTTAAGTAGAGCTTAACCTTTCGACCGTGCTTAGGCAAATTTTTACAGGTCATAGGCCTGCATGATCCGGGGGGGGGGGGGTACTCGATATATCCCTGGGTGGGGAGGTGCTGCCCGGCCCCTCATACCCCGACCCTGTTTAAGACAAATATCGCTGATTTTCTTATCCTGTTTAAGACAGAATTCCGATTTTTGATACCCTGGTTAATACATAGATTAAAAGTTGCGGTTACAAATTGTGTGGCTTTCTTGTTGTGTAATCAATATGGAAATTTAACGTGCCTGGTATCAACGCCAAAGTCAACGGAAGTCAATATCAAGAGCTTGTAAAAATTTTGCTGTTTATCGTCCAAGAAAAGATATCCCATTTAAGACAAAAAATTGATTAATCGATACCCTGATTAAGACAAAAAATGACAAATTCGACATCCTGTTTAAGACAAAAATCCCGAAAAACATACCCTGGCTGGCCGCACGTCTCCCTTAAGCCCTTATTAGGGAGTACTCCCCCCCCCCCCCCCCCCCAACCGGGGCATGATCTCCATTGTTTTCTGCTTCGCGCTTACTCGAGTTTGACACCTTTTTAATATCCGTGTGTTTATGCATTGTTTAGGCTGATTACTATTGCAAATTAGGCCTTAAGGCTCCAAGTATTTGCTTTCGACGAACGAAATTGAAATTAACCGTGATTAATACATTGCTTACAGATATATATGACTGTTTTTTAACGACAGGCTCCATTTTACAACGTGTGTGACATAACAGCACTCAACTAACGTCAAGGAGCATAAAGCCAAAACATATGCACTCAACATGTACCATCGACCCTATTATAACTTTTACTTTATGCCTTTTCTGGACAGATCGGAGAAAGGCGCAGACAGGCTAGCCAATGCCTGACTACAACACCGATAACTCCATGCCCTACTCTTTTTGATAAGTGTGTGGGTTTTTTAACGTCCCCTGCTAAACATACAACACTGATGATGCAGGAGACGGGGCCTACGGTTTATAGTCCTTGTCCGAGAAGACTTGAACGTCTAACCATTTGCAGGTGTCATTACAAAGGCAGCACGTTCTCCTAAGTTATTTAAAGACCCTGATTGTTGGTCCGGCCAAAGTTTGAGCCCGCGACCTCGTGCAGGGCAGTGCGGTGCTCTACCAACTGAGTTAACCGGTCGGCGGTTTATAACAGGGTTTTGCAAAAAGAACATGTGCGTTTATATCAAAATAGCTCCACACTGCAGATTAGCCATCGAGTGCCCAGAAATCTAGGAAAAACGCCGTCAAAGAAACACAAAATAACGAGGTCGAACTTCAAACAAATTAGGGTCGAAAAGTACATTACGCTATTGGCTAGCTGTTGTAGCTAATAGAAACCAGACATTTCCGATCAGTCACGAGGGTGCACACCAAGAGAAGTTTGTTTAAAGCTGCAGAATGTCTTACATTCTCATATGCGCACGAGTTACATTGGCAACTGCAGACGTACAGAGAATTTTAGATATACCGGCAACTGATGAGATCCACATGGCGGACCGAAACCATGGCCTTGCCTGAACCAAGCCGAACAATGGCATATGCACCACTAGCTTCTTAATCAGGGCGCAGCGCGGAAAACAGCGCGCGAAAAAGTGAAAAAAAAAAAAAAAGCGCGGCGAGAGGAATCGAAAGAACGCCAGAGGGCAAACTTAACAAAAGATCGTTCTGGTATACCAAGATCTGGTAAACCTTCTGATTGGTCAATTTTGACAGATTTTGTCAACACTCGAGCATTACTGAGATATGCGACATGGCGGCGGTCAGGGACCTTTCAACGAGTGACGCGTTTTTAAAATCTGTTATAACATTTCCCCAAGTGAAGTGCCTTCGTGAAGAACAGGAGGTTACTCAAAAATATGGTCAATGGAAGATGCCACTTTGCAATCCTTCCCACCGTGTTTGAGAGTCTGATCTTTCAACTCTTTCCACAGGTAATGTCTTCGATGAATGGAGAAGTCGGCGCCGTCTTAACGATCATGGTGGCTTGTCTAGCTCGCGAGGCCATAATGAAATACCAAGTTGAGCACTTGAACAAAGTCAAAGTTCCAGCAACGGCAATAGGTATCGATGAAGAAGTCGAGAAGAAGCGGAAAGTGCGAGATTGTGTGTAAAGATCTGTAAATACGATTCGTGACATCCGTACATTTGTCGTTCTGTTTTCGATATATTGACCTTCTGCTTTGCAGAGTTTGACACCTCTGTGATTTGCCATGTGGTGTTTATGCTTTGTTTAGGCTCATTTCTATTGCAAGGCATGTTTCGAATTCTTTATTTGGCTTTCGAAGGACAAAGTTTAAAATGTTCCGTGCACATGTTTCAAAAAAAATGTTGACAACTCAAAACCACAAGCTGGCGATCATACGGCTTACGGGTCTCTGTAGGCGGTCTATAAGTGGGCGGAACGACTTTTTGTGAAGTTTGTCCACAGACGTTCTTTCGATTCCTCGCATCGCGCGTAATTTATTTTTTCGCACGTAATTTATTTTTCGCGCGTAATTTATTTTTTCGCGCGCTGTTTTTCGCGCTGAGCTGCACTGAACAAACTGAACGCCTGGAAGAGGCTAATGCACCACGCAAAACAGTCTACAGACTTGCGCGTGAACAGCTACATTTAAACTAGGGGTTATCGGAGCTTAGGCGAGTACGTTCGATGTCTGTAGGGGTTCAGGTAGCAGTCGAGGCGTAAAGGTGGATGGTTCGTGTTTGTTTAGTGATTTTATATTTGTCGCGGCGAGATTCTTTACAGACGTCGGCATTTATTAATGGTTCACTTATATTACACCTCTCTATTTCACACTTTTCAAGGGAATCATTCATCAAAGCCTTAAGTGGGATGTGTATGCGACTCACCTCATTAACTTTTTCAGTATTTTGGTTTAGTTCGTTGAATTCAATGACTTGAGTGGCGCTACCGTGGGCTGGTTTGTAAGTTTCTCCGAATACAAAACATAGAGCTAAACTGTTCGTTTGTCCGGTGCCGTAAATATCACAAGTCATGATGAACTGGCGCCGCGGAGCTTCAAATATCGGTAGATTTACTTTGTGGCACAACGGCCACCGAGCTGAAACAACTCGGTTTGAAGCAGGCGCCAGGAGTCGCACACATTTTCCAAGGCCAGTGACGAACCATGCTTAATCCAAAGTAAAATTTTACTGAGCGTGTTTTACTTACCGACTTCAGTAGAACGGCAGCAATCTTTTGAAGAATGAACGATGGAAGACCAAACGCAAACTCAAGTAGGCCTTACGAAGATTCGGCTAAAAGATGAAAACTTCACGAAGACAGCTAGATTATCAGACTTAAGCAAACGCTAGAATGATGAACACCGAGGACGCACGAATCCGGCACCACGTGAGTTAGTTCGTCAAAGTGAGGCAATACGTAAGCAAGCGCCTCAAAGCGAGGGAAATATGTGTCCACGACGAAAATGCAATCTCGAAAGAACTTCCCTTATTTATTGCACACGACACCCAACACATATCAGGGGTTGCGTTTCTCGTACCTCGAACGCAATAAAGCAAAGTTCTGAAGGTCAAAGTTTGCCTATCTTGACCAGTGGGAGTCGTGTTTGGCCTGTTAACCATTTGTATCATCATTACAATCTTTGTTGGTAACTCTAGAGTCGAATCTTAATCGTCTGTTTCACTTTTTTTCATTTATTTATAAATGCAAGATCCATTTTAAGTTTCTAAGACATATTTCGTTCCTCAAAGGCAAACTCAAAGAACGATACAATTCTGTATTCAGAATGGCCATTGAGATACGGCCAGACCAGATTACAACCTCAGCCGTGCATTTGTTTTATTAAAATCCACAAATACATAGCTAGTTCATAAGTTTGAAGGCTCAACAATCTTAATTGCTTCGTTCTAGGACATAGGTTTTGTTTACTATTCATTTAGATAAGTCTCCATTTCAAATTCAAAAAAGCACGCTTCATTTAATTTACCATGTAATTTATTCATCTATTAATTGTTTTAATGAGGACTCGAGGGTCGTCTGCACTCGGAATAGTCAAATGTTGCATTCTACAACAATGTTTCCCCCCCCCCCCACCCCCGTCGACGTCATATGTTCGCATAGATGTATCTTCTTCTCAGAAACAAAACATATATTATTCCCAAAATGACTTCAGAGCCCAACTCGTCCCATTCTCCGCTATTCCTCAGTCGTGGGAAAGGCCAATTTTACAAACTTTGAACATTCATACATACTTATCGAAAATAGCTACAAGGATATTTTTTTTTTGGTAGTGGTGATCAGGAGGTAAAGAAAATTTTTTAATATGGTAGCAAAAATATTTGGGGTGTTAGCTGTAGTTTAAAGGTCTGTGAAGAGGATTTAAATAAAGGTTTCCACCACTAGATTAAGACATGGGCAGATGGAATGCCTAGAAGCCACACTCATATGGGTAACAACATTGCAGTCTTCCCTCCCCCCCTCCCCTCATGCTGGGTAGAACACAGACCTCGAAAACGCACGACCACAGAGCGCAGACCTCGAAAACGCGTCAGAAATCCGCAACGTGTCCGCCATCTTGAAATTTTGGGTAAGCTCAATAAATTTATTAATAAACTTGAGCCGGTCCCGATGATAATTTTGAGCTCTTTTAAATTTGCTTGTTAAGAATAAAGGGATGAAGTTTCTCAATTAGTAAACAGACAACATTTTCAAGGTCTGCGTTTTCGAGCTCTGTGTTTTTGGGGTCTGCGGTCTGTGGTCTGCGTTTTCGAGACACGGTCACACCCACGAGAAAATGTTCAGTTACAGCCTCGTGACATCATATTAAGCTTACTTTTACTGTTTTATATAACAAGTACCTTGCATTTGTCATTGATATCTTCCAGAAGCACAGCAAATCGTCCATCCTTGGCCACCGTCATTCCTTTAACGAAGCGAATTTGTTCTTCATGGATTTGAGTGCTGCACACAAACTCGCCATCTTTGGTGAATATTTCGACGACTGGCTCTTCTTTGTTATTACCATTGATGACGACATGTTCACTCAACATGTGAAATGCAATGCTGGGATAATCATAAAACCTTCAGCTTGGAGTTTAAAATTGTAAAGATGGTGGCCGTCTTCTCTGAATATGTGAACACAGGAACAATCCCAGTTCCAGTCCACTACCATAACACGACCATCATTAGCAGCAGTGATATCACACGCTTTGTTCAATATTCCTTCTCCAAACGAACGAACAAACAATCCATCAGTATCGTACACAGTCACACTGAACATACTCAGTACCAGGACTTGACTGTTGGTGACTGTCAGTCTGTAACAGTACTTTACCCTCACAGGAAACTTGCGATGCAGGTCAGCGGTGTTGCTAAATTCATAAACAAATCCCTCAGATCCAGTCTGCGTCTCGCATTCGACCAGTACATAGATGTTGTCCTTGTTGTCTGTGGCTACATCCCAATATATAACTCTATTTCAACGTCATCATTAGGGAGGCTGAAATGTTGTATGAACTGACCAGTAGTAATCTCAAACATCTTTACTTCATTATTGTCTCCAACAATGAATTGTCCGCTGGAGTTTGTAGCGATTCCACGCGGCTTCTTCAGCCTGTGCTCCTCCTCACCCTCCTGACCAAATGACCATGGTGTAACACAACAATGTTCCATGCCCAGTTCCCGCAGAACTTTAGCTACTCGTCTGTCACGCAATGGATCAATTTTGCCTTCTCCGATATCAACAACAGGGCACATCCAGAAAGATAGGTCCGTCCCCACTTCTTGCGTGACATCGTAGATGACACGATTCACGTGACAAACACTGGAAATGATCTTTCTGCGTTCGTCTTTACCAAACAAACTCATTACTGCCTGGAAACCTTTCTTGAGCTGAACATCAAAATTTTTCTGAACTGCTGACAAAGAGTTCAGCTCCTTAAGGCACACTCTGCATGATGCTATTGCGTGTTCGGGATTGTCTACTGTCTCCAGTATTGTCGCCATAACTCGATATTGCATTGCTAGAATTCGGTCGGAACGTTGCTAGGAGCTTCATTTTTAAAGGCCTCTGTTGCTTTTCTTGCGAGAATCTTCAAATCTCTTCTTTGCCATGGAAAGCGCCTCCACAGCTGATTCATCCAGGTCAGCAATCTCCAACTTTTTCATTTCTTTGGCGAGCAAAAAAGCTTTATCACAAGCTCCTTGAGTTGTTGCCGCGCTGTGCTCGCTTCGGGACTTCGCCTTACAAAACACTTCATACAACAACTCGATTCCTTCCTCAAAGAAGCTGATACTCGCTAACAAATCTTTCTTTGATAATCCATCCAACTTTGACTTGATGTCGTCGATTTCACGGCCGATCAATCCTCGAAATTGTTGATCTGTTACATCGCCATCTTTGAGTTTCTCCGCTTCCTTATCTCTGCCTTTATTTACAAGCAAACCAATAGTGACTTTAAACACAGCTGTAACAATCGAAGACATTTTTAAAGTCTGAGGGAAAGGTCGCAGAAACTGTTGCGTGTTAGGACGTAGCGTCGCGATTATTAGAAATATGATCCGAAAAAAGCCGATGCGGGTCAGCGTCAGTGTAGCCTCCCACGCACACACTCGAAGAAATAAAATATTTGTTAATTAATGGACTCGACACATAATGTGAAATAAACAGCTCATGGCTTGTTTGTTTGTTTTCTGTTCAAAAAAAAACTATATTTGCAGAGAGTAACACCCTAGTTAAAGCCAGTTGCGAGAAGTTAGAATGGAAACTTCAAACACTTTTCAGTGATTCACGAGGTCTGGTGGAAAACACGGGGTTTAAGTGAAAACACGGGGAGTCTATTGTTTCGCCTAACAATAAATTTTCCTCGTTGAAATGAGTCGAAATATTGTTATTTATAATTGTGATGAAAATCAATCGGCGTGATACGCGTTTTTCGATAATAAAGCGAATTAAATATTTCATGAGAAAGAAAACCATTCAAATGCCAATGTGCCGTGCAGTGGTTTTCTTTTGCATGGGGCGTCTATTTCGTAGATCTTTTTGTTTTGTTCTATTTTATTTGCAGCTAGCGTTAATTCTCCGATACCCCCGGCCCTCCAATTCAATGCTCGGCGTAGGTGGTGTGATTTGCCCTGTCCAAGATTTTGAAACATCAGCATCGGTTTGAGGGAAAGGGGGGGTGGGGGGGAGAGGAATGCTTGCAAGACGCAGAAAATCGAATTTTACTGCCAAGTGTCTCAACACGTTTGTCGCTCACAGTCATTGTGGTATTTTCAAGATGGTTACTGTCTTTCGCCATTAAGAACCCTTTAAACCCCCTAAGCTTATGTTTCAAATTAGGCCTGGCTGGGCTAGGCATATTTACTTGTTTATTCCTTATATTCTGTGGTAATTTTTGTTGTCATTACACGTTTCAGATAACCAGCTTTTAATCTAGCAAATACGGCATCTGTCTTAAGTATTTCCCAAGTTATATAGAAAAGTGTCATTTTCTAAAATAGCTCAGCTACTTTGTCGCCCATTGCAGTTCCAAAGTATTTTCTGGTGTTCTTCAAATGAAACAGACGTCGGCACAGTACTCAACGTAGTTGCTTGCGTTAATATCCCCCACCCAATATACATGAAATCGCATCTTTGGCAATTTGCAATTTGAAAATTGTCGGAGGGAGCATCCCCCTGAACCGCCTACACTGGATTGCTAATTCGAGCGAATCGGGCCTCAGTTTGGTTTATACCCCTGTTATGCTTCATTTGACGCCTGTGAAAATTTCTGCTAAGAACCCTGATCAGAAATCGGGAAGGCAAGGATCAAGAGACTGCACGGCTGCACTTCATTAATCTGTAAGTCAGCATCATATACATCAATGTTACCGTCAAATTCCGTTAAAAGCACTAAATATTCACGTCAAAAGGTAAATATGTATGGGAAGAGATTGAGAGCGGGGGATCACGAATTTTTTTTTACTAACTATGAGGGGGATACTTCAATAAAATAACATTAAGGGGAGATTAGCTAAATGTTGATTACTGGTTGATTACTGACTTTAGCCGGGATAGATAATGATCGGTCCTCTATAGTTGCGCTGAACGTTCATGTCTGCAGTCGAAAGTGATTAATTGTATCAGAAGCTTATCACTTAGAAGCGTTTAACTTCCCCTATACGTTTGAAACCATGCTGCGGATTATTCCCGACCAATGAAAATCACTTGCCAATTTTTGCCCATATAAGGAAACTCTGAAAGCGCGCTCTTCGCGAACTTCCTCGCGTGAATCTCTCGCAAAACAAACCTAGCTGTTCAAAATGGCGTCTACAGCGAAGAAGCTCTCGGCCGCAAATATCAAGAAGATTTGTGTGTCGGGAAAACTATTAACAGAGGACGTTGTTTTTGAAAAAGTTTCGGGTGAGTTGGCAGAAACCTTTAAGGTTTATCTGAACTCTTGTGCCAGCGAGTTGGAATCAGTAAAGCGTTGTAGCCGTCTGTCTGAAGTAATAAAGAGGTCAAGTGATAGATTTTTTGATTTATTTTGTGAGAAGGTGAAGTTCTCTCGGGACAAATATGCGGTGCTTCAGGTTAGATGGTACGAATATGTGAGGGAGGTGTTAGGCAGTGAGGAAGTTAGGAAGATAGTTGAAGACAGTGGAAAAGATGGTGATATTGTACGGTCAATTGTTTCTTGTTATCTGGAAAGTTTGTGGAATGTTAGTTTGCAGTATGTCATGGGAGTTCAGGGAAATGGGAAAGCAAAAAGGTCAGATGTTAAGCATTATCCATGTGCGTCAGAAGATAAGGTTTCGTTGTTAAAGCTTGGGTCTGCTGCCGCTGTTAGTCTTCGAAAACGGATTCGCAAAGTCCTCAATACAATGAGTGGTCGAAAGTCCACCCGATCTGTCAGGAACATCCTTGCCAAGCAGATTACAGCTATCGATATAATGGAGGACAAGAAGAAAGAAAGTTTGCCTGGCTTTATTAAAAGTTTGGATGAAGGGAACTTGTTTGTCTTAAAGTTTGAATGTATGCCCTTTCTCGACTCGTTCTCGAGAGTTTTTTCCGAGGTGGTAAATCAAGAAGGCTACAATTTGCTTGGCAGCAAGCTCTTCAAGGTCAGTATGAAACCTTTCGGTTATCAGATCAACATAATTGTTTAGCTTTGTAGTCGTATGGTTTGATGTACTTACTTGTTCACAGTTATTTTTTTAAGATTAAGGGAGAATCACCAAATACTTCCGTTTTAAGCAGGCAAATGTAATCCAGGGCTACAGCAAATCCATGGTTTTGGGTGAATGAGATTTTTTCACCTTGAAATGGTTATTCTGTTGTAAACATTTACTGGGCTGACAAAGGTATGATCAGGATTGTGTTGAGGAAAGTTCCAAAATAAATGAATTGCAATTTGGTGTGTGTGTATAATTGAAATTGCATGAATAATCTTCAGACTGAATAGCAACTTGCCCTTTGTGACCTCTAAAATAAAACTGGTCGTTTAAATCACAGTTAGAGAAGGGCTCCCCCTCCACTAACTGAGTTTAAATGACCGAGGTTTATTTCTTTTGTTAGCTGAGTATTTTTATAATTTATGCACCTTCTTGTTGGGCTGGAAATTCCATCAGGCTTATACACAAACAGTGGGAGTGGACAACAGAAACCTCAAAAAGGGGAACCAAGAGGGAATTGGTATAACAAGAAAGCTTATCATTAGAGAACTGATAAATATCTTTGATGCTGAGAAGAGTGACAGACCCGAATTTGAGACCAAAATGTCAGAATGTGAACATACATGTATTGTACTTTTCTAAATTTTATTCATTGTAATGTTAATAGTACTGGTCTATTGCAGGTTGCAGAGCAACATGTCAAAAATGACAATCGCACTAAGAGGGCTTTTTTAACTGTACTGGAGGAACTCAACATTGTGTTAAAACCCAGCACAAGATGTGACTTTTATAGCAGACTCATAAGAAAAATGTACAATATCAGGTGCAATGAATTTATTCGAGCCCAGAAGTGCCTTGAAGAACACAATTGCCAACAAACACAAGATAGGCAAGTAATGCTTAGGGAAAAACTCAAAGTCCAGTTACAAAAATAGACCTTATGTACAAAATTATATATTGCTTTTGTTATCATCATCATCATAATCATCATCATCATTATTATTTAAAGCCCATCTAGTTTTGGATTCAAGAGTGGCTCAAATGTCCCATGATAAAAAACTAATGCACATTACAATGCACACAAACTTACATCAATTTCATCCAAAAAATTCAGCAAAAATTTACATCAATTTCAACCTCAACCACACTGACTGAGTTTCAAATTTTCTTCTGCCTTAAAACTGTTATTAACAATTACTTTTAGCTATAGCAAGCTGAATCTCATATTTGAGAGTTGCCACAGGTCAGAAAATGGTCAGGGAAAATTGATATATTTTTGAAAAAAAGTGAGAGAAAATTGAAATAACTAAATAACACTGCTAATATACCATTGACGGCTGGTAGAAACATTTTGGGTCATCCTGTTCTCAATGATATTTTTACATCAAGAAGAAGGAGATTTGCAGAAAACTCATTACATGTAGTCTCAATTTAAGAGTGAAAAGGAAGGCTGCAAGTTGAGCCCAGAAGCTGCTACTTCTGATATTTTGTACTTAATTAGTCAGGGAGATCTTATTTTTTGAAGGAAAAAGTCAGGAAAGAAAAGTTATACCTGTGGCAACAATGGTTTGGGTTTCATGTAAACATGCAAGCAGAAGGTTGCCTTCTTGTCCATATGTTAATCTGTAATTTCTCAACGTCTGCGTCTCTTGAGAGGGTGTTCTCTTACATACAGGGGTGTCCTCCTGTAAACATACTTTCCCCTCCAACCATGAATTTGTCGTTTAAGTTTCAATGTTGCGAGAGCAGGAGCATAGTTAACTGAAGTTAAGTGACCATTCATGCTAAATTTTAGCTGGCTGAAGATGGTTTCTAGAGCACTGCCATTTAAGTGTAGAGGCCAAATGTAGTATCCTGGAAAAGTTTGAAGGAAGGACTGACAAAATTCTGTAAACCCATAGTACATCAGTCTAGTGAGATCCCATGTCTGAAAGGGAAATAACTTTTGATCAAGCTAATATTATTGTATATGTTGTCTTGTGGTCTTAAATTATTGATGCTGTATTGATCACTAATAAAAACTGTACATTGCCTGCGTGCTGGCAATAAAACATATCAATAGTGACACTAATCACAGCTCTGCATAATCCTTGGTTAAACACATACTTCTGCTAAGTGTTGAAACTTTACCATTGATGATCAGAGAAAA